>VZRO01001570.1:1019028-1240892 GCA_013397915.1 Daphoenositta chrysoptera | reverse complement strand
ATTCAGATTAGATATTAGAAAAACATTTTTGCTGTTCTGGTGGTCAGGCATTGGAATATGTTGCCAAGGGAGGTGGTGGAGTCACCATCCCTGGACGCATTTAAGAAGTGTTTGGCTTCAGGCTGGGTGATGTGGTTTAGTGATTTAGGGGGTACAGTGATAGTGCTGGGTGGATGGTTGGACTTTAATGATCTTAAAGGTTTCTTCCAACCTTGACAATTCTGTGATTATCAATGATTATTCTATGATTATGCACTGTGACTATGAAAGAACTAGAAGCAAATAAAACATTCTGTTCTTGCACAAGTAGAGCAGTTCTCCATCAGGGTGATGTGACTGTATTAGAAACAAGTGAAGATATTTAAATAATTGTCACTAATAACTTGGAAGACCATATAAGACAGATGAATCAGAGAAAATTCTGTGACAGCTGCCTAACCAAAACAAAGCATTTCAAGTGTCCCAGAAATTTAAAAATATTAATAAGTTTACATTTGTTCAATAGATAGTAGATATTCCTTCCTTGAATAGCCCTACTCTAATTTGTGGAAAGCAAGAAGCAATGAGTCTCTGCTAAAGAAAAGGGATTTAAAATCTGGATCTGTTTGTAATAGGGCACCCAGCGAATGAAATTTTGTTCTCATGATTCTATGAACTAGGTGCTCAGACCTGATCATTTATGTGTCAGCAAGTTCTAAACAAAACAAATCTCCTTAGTCACAAAAACTCAGCCTTCTTCATGACAAGCTAAGTATCTTCTCTTTTTCTAGAAGTATTTTTGTCCCAAAAGACCACTACCGGAATTTACTTCTTTGTCTTAAAAATATACTATTTTTTACCTAAAAGCTTGGGTTTCGGTGTGGGTTTTTGTTTGTTGGTTTTAATGTTTATATAATTTGTTTTTTAAGGTTACTGATTTTCAAGTAATGATACAAAATATACAGGTCTGTCTCTAACTTTTGTATTGTGCTTTCTATAGAGAGGAAGAACTTGAAGTGTGGTTGGCAGCAGTTCTACCATTTCCAAGCCAAATTCTCTCAAAACCAGGAGAAACACCAGTACATAATTTCTGTCAGCAGCTACTCTTCCATGCCCTTTTCCAGTCATCATCATCTTTCTCCCAAACCATCTGTTTTCTCTTTTTTCTCTACTTGTGAATTTTGCACCTCCCTTAGAGCTAAACCTACCTCTAAAGCCTCCAGCCCACAGCTTCACATTCCATCTTTTTCTTCCTATCTACACAACCCCAATCTCTCAGACCAGCTCATGCTCAAAGAACTTCTCACCATCTCTATTTACCAACGATGCCAAGTCATTCTTTTCTGCATTGCTTACTTCATTACTCTGTTTCTGACTCTGTAGTTGCCCCCTCATGCTTCCCATGCTCCAGCTCTTACCATTTCATGATGTATGATGTTAATAAATCCCATTCATTTTCTTGTGTGACCAAGCGCTTAAACGAACACCAATGTCTTGCCACATCTCTAATAGTGCTGGTTATCAAAATATTGCTACTCACAGTCTTCTTCACATCCTCTGCTGCACTACAGATACCTTCACTGATGTATCAATTATAAGCTGCTCAAAATCACACAACTACAAATTGACCATTTTTTTCCTTGTCTCTAGTTTATTCCATCAAATAGGAAGACATGACTTAAGCTCTGCAGAAAGGTTTATACCTCTCTATGTTCTACTACTGAGATGATTCAACAAGTTAGGCCACACAACCAAGGCAATCATAATGCCAAATCAGCTGCATTTTACCACACTGCTCAGTACACTTTCCTTAAATTCCATGTTCAAAAACTCACTTCTACCTTTTTTCCTTGTGGTGTTTTGCATTAGCACCATCCATGACAGAAGCACTCTGGTGACTCATAAATGCAAAGTGAACAGTGAAAGTAAACTATGTTGCGAAAAAGAAGAGTAAAATTGACAGAGACTGTCCATTTGGGTACTAACATGATTTTTAGGATGAGCAGCTTCAGAAGAAAATATAATTTTATGCCACGGAACTCTACCCAAGGTAGAGTTGTACATTGAAACACATCTAACAAGTTTAAAAAAGGTTTGCTAAGTGTTGATTATATGGCCTGGAAATTCCACTTATGCTATAAACCTGTTTATGAAGTCATTCATTCTGTGCTTGGAATGTTCTCGATGCAATTTTTATTAGCCTTTAGAGCATGCTTTCCACTTCTCCTTTTTAAGGGGACTACTGGGTGACTCAGAAAGTTTTTTGCAGTCCTATTGCCCATAAGTCCATTCTGATCTAATCAATTTAGCTACAAGGTTGTTTCACTGTAAAATCCCTGGAAGTATCTAGCTCACCAGATGCTGTGAATTTGTGGTTCCAGTGTTGAAAGAGTTACTGCATCTAAAATTGAGTGACTGAAGTGTTATGGAAACAGCAAAAACTATTTCAAAAAAAATAACAGTAATGAAGATATAGATAATTGCTGCAGGGCTGGAGGGTGATACTTGCAGTTTTTGTATCAACTCTCCTACTAAATCTTTCCTGATCTTTAAGAACAGAGGGAAGACTTCTAGCAACTTTTGACAGAAAAATAAATGCAAATCAGCTCCCTTATCTTCTTACCTCCCAGATTCCTAATATTTGTGGGCAAAGAGAACTGTCATTTGAAAATGTGCATATTTTTGAGCTTTAACTCTCACTTGAGCCAGCAGTATGCCTCTGACCAGGGCTTCACTATAATCCCTATTTCTTACTGTGAATGTAGACCAAAAACTAATTTTCCCTTCTTCCTGAAATATGCTTATTCTGTATTCCCAAGTTTCAATGAAAACTGGTTTCCCAGAAGCATACTCATTCCTCAAATAAGGGCTTTACATCCTATTAGCTTATTCGGTGCTGACAAACATCTAGTATAAAGGGTATGCCACCAACATTATAGGGCATGATCACATCCAAGTCAAAAGTCTGGTCTTAAGGTTAGCCTAAACATGATCTGGTAGGAAGGAAGGTTTTAATTTTTTTTTTTTTTTTTCAAAACCTATTAAAGGAAGACAGGTTACAAAGCTCACTTCTGATACAGTTTGGAAGTGGCATCAATAGTACCCAAATATGCCACCGAGGCTGACTGCAGCTGAATGAATCAATGCTTGTCACTTATTTGGCTGGGAGATGCTTTCTATCCCTTTTTCTAAATTTTATTTTGAAGTATATTTCTAAGGGTGTGAGGAAAATTATGTTTCCCTTTAAAATAGCATGAATCAACACTAGAATAATCTGCAGTATATTTGTTCTAGTTGAATTAAATTAATTTTGCTAGGCAAGAAAGGAAAGTAAATTATATGTAAAAGGTATAAGTATATGCAATCAAACAGTTAAAAACCAGATTATATTGCACTAGAGAAAGAATATTGTGCTTAACATACAGATAATTGGGCAAACTAGAGAGATCAGAGCCAAATTCCATCAAACACCCTCCATATTGTGCAAACAGCATGAAATCCTCTCTAAATTCTCCAATGGATTCATTGCATTGTACCAATCAGCTGCCTAATCCACATGCAGATTTCCATTTCCACAATACATTATGCTTAGCAATAAGGCAAGCTTTTAACAAGAACGACTTTTTCATTTTACTTAAGAGACGTGAGGCTGTTCACGTCTTGTAAGGCTCAAAATCGCCACTGTTAAGGAAGTGTTCCACTGCATTCAAACACTCCCCCTCAAGAGACACAGTTTATTAACGCTATCCAAAAAGCTCTCAGATCCCCACAGGTCTAAGGCACATTGCAGTCCCTAATCCTAGCCTTTAGCAAAACCATGGATATTTATGACTTTTATGTGAATTAAGTCAAGCCCCATATCCCATAACAGCTATATCATGATATGATATATCCACTGCCAATTTATATTATCAGTTTCATAGCCTGGGCCTCTACAGCACTTTACTCTTCATTGAGCTGCTTAAAAAATGGGTAGATATTATAAATCATAAGGAATAGATGTAGAGCACTAAGCTCTAAGCAGAAAACAAATGAATACACAAAAATTTGGTCTGAATTTGGTTTTGCCTCATTAGCTGATCATTTCAACAGCATTCCTATTTGGAAACATTTCCAGTTATGCAATTGAAACATACTGAAAGTCACCCAGTTTTCATGAATAAAAGCATTTGAACTGACAGAAACATGCAGCTCCCCTCTCAGTTAGACTAACTTGTAGGTCTTTGGCTCTGTGTATTAAAGGTGAAGTTGATAAATTGGGCTGAAAACCAAAGTTTTATATATTCAGTGACCTCCTACAGACAGATTCTCTAAACAAGAATATGATCAACTGTATTTTATATAACATTCTTGACTTCAAAGACCTACAGAAACAGTCTTCTCCCTTGCCAGCTGTAACAACCAAACAAAAGAAAACCAATTGCAATTGCATCCCAAATTCACATGCTGTTACAGAAAGAAGTACTTTCTTGAGATCTGTTCATAACAAAATACTGCATTACAGGCTACACTTACACAAAAGCAGCTAAAAAAATTATTGCTTTATTAAATGGCTGTCACAAGCCTCCTGGGACTTCTGAATTAATTGGACATTTTGGCATTTATGACCAAAGTGTGATGGGAAGTGCAAGATGTGGAAAACTCAAATATACCTCTTCTACAAACAACTACCAGCTTTATCGCTGTGTGCTCTGGGCACTCTGAGTGCCCATTTTTGACTTGCCTCTTCTTCAGTCCACAACACTTTCTTCCCAACTCTCTGAACCAGCATCCTAACAAATGTCTGAAAATGAAAATGTCTTCTTCTGACACTAAGTCTTAACTTAAATGACTTCATTTCCCATGACAATTTGTTCCAATGTTTAGCTACCATCCCTGTCAAAAAAATAATTCCTTAACCACATCATAGAACAACTTAAGCATTTGAAGAATAACATATTTTTCTTTTTTTTTTTTTTTTTTTTTTTTAGGGTTTCAGACACTGGTCTGATGTGAGAAATGAATTGAACAGTTTCTTTTGATATCTTCCCATTTTTGTTAAACTCTTTAAAAAGTAGCAACCAAGATGCTGCATTAAGATCCCCAAACTGTGCCTGGGAGCTATGAGGAAAGAACCTCTGGTTGTGCAATGTGACACCCATGCACATGACAGGCAGCAAACTCATTCTCAGAGTCCCCATCCTAACAGTGAAAGCAGGCAAGAGGTGGCAAGACATGAAGATACCCATTTAGGAGGTTTTTCGTTAATGGATAAACATACCATTGCCTTCTCTCCCCAGAGACCATATAGCCCATTATTCCCTTAGAGTGGGGCCAAGGAGGAGACCAGCCTGCCACACTTTAGGGCTCAGGGTGAAAGCAGGACTCTAGTTAAGTTCTGTAAAATGCATAGAATGACAAAAACTATCTATATGAAACATCTACTTAACATTAAACGCACTGAAAGGTTATTGTCATGAAAAGATTCATATCCCCAAGAAATATAATGGAGGCTTTATTTTTTTTTTTTTTTCTTTTTAAATCTGGTCATTTTTCCTCTTTCTTCCTTAAGAAACTTAGGTTCAGAACCTCAGATAACTTCCAGGAATTTAGCATAAAACAAACACCTTTTCTGTGCCCAAATACAATGCTGCACTGCAGCAAGATCTGTATGTTGCAGAAAGCTCATTTCTAAGTTCAAGATCAATTGATGATTTCGGTTAATAACTCAGAACTGATTTTTCATGCATGCACATATACATTCAGAAACAAATGTCTCCCAAATGACCTCAGAATGTCTAATGTTACAAAAACTGGTCTTTTCTTCCTCTAGAGTAAGTGTAGGGCTCACAAGATGCAACTTTTAAAATTATACTCAAACTTTGTATCAATAAAATTAAAAAAGGAAAAATAAAAGGACAAGAAAGTCACAAAATTCAAGGATTTAAGAAAAACCATCCACAAACTCATGTACTTCAAAGGCTAATGAAAGATATGTTTGTCTTTATTAAATGAAATCAAAGTAATTCTGTTGTGAGCAACTTGAAAGGTTGAATGCTACAAAGCACAAGCTGAATATGATCATCAAGGTTACAGTATTTTATGCTGTGAAATAAAGATATAAAGTACATTGACATGAGCTTCCATCCCTCCTTCAGAGTCTCAGTAATCACAGAATAATTATATGAAGAAACATTAATGTCAATCCTCATTTCTTTAGCCACTTGAAATAAAATTAAAAACAACTGGAGAAGGTGGAAACCACTCATGCATGAAAAATAAAGGAGAGGCTAAAAGAGTATTTTTTATTATGGAGATGTTGGCAACCAGTATAAAATATTTCAGAGCTCTATGTTAATCACCTATTCACAGACAGAAGAGAAAATAGAAGACTTAATACTGAAGCCTCAAAAAGTAAAAATATTCACATGTGTTTGCAAATCAGGACTGTCAATGAGACCATCCAGAAAAGCCAGCTGATGCAACCACCTGTCCATAAACACAACCCCTAAAAATCAGAGGGCAAAATACTTCCACTGTGTCTTGGCAACTCAAATGCATATTTTTGTGAGAATACCTTCCATTAAGAAACCAATTACTTCTCTAAATCCAGGCAAAATCCTCACTGTACACTTTCTTCTCCTAAAATTAATGGGATGCGAGAGAGGTTGAATCTCCCATGACAGCGGAAATGCATCCTTTTAATGGACAACTGCAAGATACTCAGACTATTGGGTAAAAGGCTGCAGAAGAAGTTATGTAAAACTGCATTTAAAATCTCTTTTACTGAGACTTCTAAATGATAAATAGCAGAGCAACAGTTAATTCTTTCACAGAGTGAAAAAAAAAAAATCCATCACCAGGGCTGAAATATATTATTCTCTCCCAGAACACAGTACTTCTGGCATATTACCCAAATGCTAAAACATGCCTGCCAGGTGCTTATTAGAGTTATTCATTTTAATGGAATTGCACATAAGAATGATCACTAAATGTATCTTTTATCTGATTAATCTCTACAACACCTGTTGCTATGGCTCTTTATTAGAGACAGTAGTGTAAATCTCCAAACAACAACACTAGGAAAAAAAACCAAAACAAAATTAAAAATAAAGCAAAACAACTGAATTACATGGCCAGCAGATAAGAAGAGGTTTCTGGTGTGTCTTAAAGATGTCTTGCCCAAGCACTGATGGGCTGCCCAGGTAATGCAATTTTCTAAGTAGGAAGCCTTGAAAAGAAGGCATCCTGCAGCAAGGCACATAAAGGGACTGGTTCTGATTTCACATCTGCATGGTATCTAGAGTAACTCTCTTGAATGCCATGGAGAATTGTATGTAGAATTCTTCACTTTCTTGGTGTATTGGTGGGCCATTCCAAGGTTATGGAACTCTAAAGGAATTCTTCAGCCCCAGCAACAAGTTTGTGAGCTGTATCCCCACAACTTCCTTCAAGCAGGAAACATCACAGTCCTCATGAATGAGCTTCCTGCAACATAACATCATCCTCTTCCTCTGAACACTGTCCTGGGACTCAACAAGTGCTTGAAAGCAAAATGCTAAGTTGATGTGCAGGTCAGCATATTGGCTGCCCTTGTCTTTTCTGTTTTAAAAGTCTTTCAAAGACAAATCTAACAGATTCACTGCATAAACTGCAATTGAAATAGTTCTCTCATCAAAAGTAATTGGAAAGCCAGAATTTCATCTTTGACATATCTGTTGTTTTATATACACGTGTGAGGTGCCTTTTATAAATGCATCTAGACAGGGCCTAATATGTAATGCAGTCATACAAATTTCTAGCAAAACTCTGCCTGAAGATTTGGGTAGAACTACATGTTAAATTCATATTTCAATTCTATCACCTTGTTTGGTTCAACTGAATGATCCTGACAGCTTTCTGCAGATTTAATTTCTTGAGCTCCCAGTTCTTCAGAGCAGAATAAAAATCGAAAGGGATTCATTCCTTACCTGTGCTCACACCTTACCACCAGTGTAAGTGCATGATGTGTTTACCTTTTAAGTGCAGGAATAAGCCTGCCTTATGCTTTAAACTAGCAAGAGAGCTGTGGAGTGCAGTGGGGTGCAAGCTGTGAAGGATGCTCAGTCCTGTCAAGCACCCAAAGCACTCACTCGTGTCAAGCACTCTATATTTGACTCAGGCATAGATCTCTGCATTCTGCTGCTGCTGACTGAAGTGGGAAGCATCCTTTATTTCTCAAACAAAGAGCAAATCGTCAAGGTAGACAATTTTTGACAATTAATTTCTGCATGTGGGCCACTTCATCTCATCAGAAAAAAGCAAAAAACAGCCTCTAAAATATATTCACAAAGCAATTGCCAACTCTGTGTGCTCGTGAAACACTGTTTGTAATGTTTACTTACATTGCTGGAGTTGCCATTGATTTTTCATGGAATACAGTAATTACATTCTACCCAAAAGTTTTAACATTGCACATCTTAATTATTTACAACATAATGTGTTTAATGGTGCACTGTATTACTTACTTTGGGTAATATATCTCAAACATTATGATACATCAAGCCAGGCAATAAAATTATTATGCAGAGAGAGACAGCTTTACACTTATCCTTCATTGCTGATGTCCCTACTTGTCTTCTAAGCCTGTGAGTAATTTCCCTCTTTAATTTAGTCAGCTGCCTGGAGGGTTTTCTAGAAAAGTTTCTGATGATCTCAAACTTAACTGAATATGAAATGGAAAGTGCATGCCATTCAATTTAGGTTTAACAGTTTATTACTGAGATGCTGGTCCTTTGATGGACCATCTTGCATTAGCAAACACCTAAAAAATTTAAGCCTTCTGGCTAAAAAAGAAATAAAAATTATAGATTCCACTAACATGATGGCCTAGCAATCTATTTTCTCCTTCCATAATTTAAATTTGTCTTTCCCCTTTGGTAATCTAAATTAGTAGGTGGTATTATTAAANGTAAAAAAAAAAAAAAAAAAAAAAAAAGAAAGAAAGAAAGAAAGATTTATTTCTAGTTAATATATAAGACATTTCTGTGTCATGTGTTCCTACATCAACAAGGTGTTATTGTACAGAAAGACCCCACAAAATTTTAGAGTACTCAAACAAAACGTATTTAAGATTGGAGTTTGGGCTCCAAACTGAAAAGTCAGAGAGACAATGTCTTCTAGAAGTGCAATTTTTAAAACCACTGAAATGTCAAGGATTTAAACTTAGCTTTCTAATAGAATGCCTCACAAATCCACAAATTTTGTGTTCTGAGAAAAGGAATAGTGAGCTGAAGCCACTCTATGCTTAGGACACCTTTTCCCTCCTCACTAAACCCGTACTGCTCTGCACTCCGTCTCGTGCTACTCCGGTATTTCTCAGGCAAGTGGCACTCCCCAAAATGAGAGGTATGTGCATGCATGGTGGTGGCAGCATGCCAAAAACATGAAGTATGTGCATGCACGGATATGAAGAAAGAATTTGTTGAAGCAAACTTATGCCAGCTGTCCAAAGGTGCCAGCCCTTACTGGAAGAAATGGAAGCCACAGTGACAGTACATATTGCCTATAGGAGTCTGGAGGGAATAAGATCATCACACAACAGGAAAGAAGATAAGGGGGGATTTTAAAATATATTATATATATTTTATGGATATAGATAAAAATATATTTTAAATATAGTGATGCCTTGATGGTGCTACCTGAAACAGTTATAAACAGAGTGGAAAAGAAAGAAAGAAATTTCTTATCTGAAATAAAATGTTTCCCTGATCATACTCACAGGTTATACAGTTTATGTGCTTCAACTTTCCATGGGCTGTATTAGCACAATCGTGATTTTAGTCCTAAAAATCAAAGGAAAGAAAACTCTTCAAAGAGAGGAAAAATACCCTATATATCATCAGCTGTCTGGAAGCCCTGACTGGCTTTCTTGATTGTTTTAAGCCTAGCCATACTTAGCCATTCTCCAAAATAAGAACATGTAATTCCTGAAGGGTTTTGCTGTTTCTGGAGAAGGGAAGGTATTAGATAATCACAGCAGGAAACTAGATCAGATAAGAAATGTATAGAAAAAGACTTGTTCTGTAATAGGCTTTAAATGGAAGAAACAACAGATCTGTCACTTACTCTGTTTAAATCAACATCAAAAAATACTCCTGCATTCACTTAAAAATACCATTTTTTAAATGGAAAGCAGTATAAAATATTGACAGAGTTTCTCTGATAGTATTAATTCTCTTCTCTCTCTGCTTTTAAAAGAAGTAGAAGCTGCAAAGTTATGCAAGCACAAATCATGCTGAAATACTATCCAGAGGATGGATGTAACGGGTGACCCAGAGTGACAGCATGGCTGTTCTTCAATAAAAAGTAAAAACAGAACAGGGTACTTGTGTGAGTTACAGTGGTGAAGTATCTAATTTGTGTTAGTGGAGGTCACTTCTTTCCATGACTTCAGTGGGCTCCAGGCTGGGTTTGTGACAGAAAAATTAAGGCAAGATGGACAATGATTGTCTGTGTACACTTCTTTCTACATGTGTATGTGTGAAAAGGAGAGACATGGGTGTGTGCAAACTCACACACTTCCTACATCTCACAGGAGCTCCCAAGGGACTCAGACAATCAGTGACCCCAACTTGTTCATCCACGTTTGCCTCCATCTTCAGCCTTATCTTTTCTCTTCCTCCCTGATGGAAAGAGAAGGAAACAAGGTCATGCCATTCCTTACCTTCCTCTACATTGTCATGATATCCCAGCACCCAGTGCTGCTGGAGGGCAAGGGCAGAGGGGAGCACAGAGCAGGATTAGATGAACAGACAGTGGGAACAGCACTGCCTGCTACAAGAATGAGAGAATTGCCTTGGTCTTAGCACTTGGAGTGCTGAGTGAAAGTGCTTGGAATAACTATTCTGTGGCTAGCCAAACCTGAATTTTAGCTATTTGGCTTGAAAGACTTAAAGCACTCCTGCCTTAAACTGATACTAGTATAGGAAATAGAAAATAAAGTAGGTTTGTTTGTGAGGGGAAGCAACATCAGGTAGGGGTGTTGCCTTTTCAAGACAAGTAACAAATTCTGAGAGGAAAATGAAAAAACCTTGAAAGGAATAGATAAAATGCAAGACCTATGAATCAAAGGGAGAAGCACAAAGCCAGTAGACTAGCAGGACAAGAATTCAATTATACTTGCCTTTCATATAGTTTCTAATTGCTAAAGATCTATATTAAAGCAAAGCATGAAGCACTCTGATCTCAGATGTATAAATTCATGCTCTGATAAATAAAACATCTCTGAAGAGAAAAGGGAGGAAAATTTCAAGAAAAGTTTTAAGGGAAATAATTATTCCTTATTGCAAGGTATGCAAAATAGGACCTCTAAAAGCAGACCCTGATTGGCATGGTTAGATCTGCCCCCCTCCAAAGAGACTTGTGGCATTGGAGGTATAAAAGTACAAAAGACACTGAGTGCCTTATCCTAAGGTAGAAAAGGAAATTTCCCTGCACTGTACGGCTCAGTGTGAAGGTTGTTAAGCTACCTGTAAATCTGCCATATACTCAATGTCCCAGATCAGACAGAGCAACGACTCTGCTGGGCATTCCCTGCCCTGACTCCTTCCCCACTCACCTCTCTACACATTAAAGTCTGTCCTCATTTAGCTGGTCAAGACTGCAACCTCCACAGCCCTGCCATGGAAACAGATACAAAGCTTGGCTAAGAGCAGGACTTTACCACAAGCAGTTGTAAACACCGGTACCAGTCAGATTTGGGGCAGGCGTGTTTAACTCCATGCTGTTTCTACCTTCTTAGCTGCAAGGCTGCTATTCCATACCAATAAAGAAAGATGAATCACTTCTTTCTTTTTTTATTAAGTATGTGTTTTAGTTACGTAGGAGAACACAAAACCTACCCTGAGCAGTAACACTGCTAAGACACCACAGCTAGCTTTTCTCTTTCCCTCACAGAAGGAAAGATGACAGCAACTTCCAAGAACTTCTGTGAGGAAAACTCCTTCTCTGCTCTTGGGGCTGACAAAATTTGTAGAAATCTCTTTTTCTTTTCCTAGGAATGTGTCTTCTAGGAATGAGCTTGGGTGCTGGCCTGGTTAGAAACTAAGATCTGAGTTGTTAATGACAGTAAATGCCTGTTGTCTGCAGGTATTTCTAGTTTTTAATAATTTTTTCATTGTATCAGTGAGAGAAAACTTGCTCTCACTGGCTGAAGTCTTCAATCCCTCCCCCATCCACATCCATCCACCCAATAGCACTCCTGAAATTTTCCTTGGGGTGCAAAAGTGATTGCATTTGCTTTGTGCCTTTGTGGGGCAGACAAGAATTTAAAAGGTTTAAGCAAAGTTACAAAGGAAAATGTAATGGTTTTTGGAACTTTTAAAACAATTTACCTTTCATGCTTCATTCTGAGCTCAGCTCAGAGACTACCCTTTCACAGTCAATCTGTCCCAGCCATCTCTCAATACACTGCAAACAAGATTAAGCTTTTGTTAGTGTCTCAAAGTCAATCAGGGTCATCTGCAGCAGGCAAAGATTGAAGGTGTTTTTTAACTTGCTCCTTATCCTTTGGTGATAAGGTTCATTCCTTTTCAACTACATTCCTAATTGGGGGAAATACTTTTTTCTCACACGCCTTTGCAAACTTTGGAGACTCCTTCCCTGCCTTTAGAGCCATTGACTTTGAAAAATATTTTGTCTGTGGAACCTAACTTTGAAATATTTTCAGTCTTTTAATTGCAGCAATGCATACAGCTCATTTATAGCTATTTTATCACACATATCACACTCAACTTTCAGGAGATTTCTTCTGTTTCTTGATATTTTATTAATTTTACCGATATTGCTGTTCTTTGTGGGTTTTTTTTTCCTTAGGTTGGTTGGGGTTTTTATTTTGGACTGTGGTTGGCTTTAGCTCTAGAGCTCATCCACTTTGTTTCATACATTCCTTGAGAAGAATTCTTATAGAGACAGGCTCATAAAGGAGATAACTGAAGCCTGCAAAGATAATGGTTTGCATTTCAAAGGGATGTTCAGCTGAAAAACATTTATTCCCCTTCTCTGAACAAATGTTCCAGGGATGAGTCTTCATTGCACAAGCACTTCACCATCTGTCAAGTCTTGAGAAGTCAGACAAAATGCTGATCACTGGGGTGCACCTATGAGCACTAGCTAGAGACTCACTTCTCTCATCACACACACTTGTGCCATAGTGGCTTTTGTTCAGTATCTCAGCTTATTTGCAGTTCTGTCAACACTTGGCATCAGTGGTCCAGAGCCAGTGAGATGCTACCATACCAAACTGAAGAAGGAACACATCTCCCAGCATAGCATCAGGCTCAAAGCAGGCCAGCTAAAAGACTAATTTCCCAGCTGCAAGTTATCTTGACGTTTCCTCCCTTGCTGACTGTTCTTGGATTAGCAAAGTGGTCATCTCACACCAAAGTGCAGGGACTGCTGAATTGGCATCAGGACAGAAGGGTTCAGTAAAGTAAATGAGGTTTTCATCTAGAGTCCTTCATAAGCGAAATCAAACTTAGGTGATCAAATGTCTAATAAAAGATTTGGTGTGCTCTCTGACCCTGCTAGGAGCTGCTCACTTGACACCCTCTGACTTATTCTATTGGCTTTGGTTGGCCAAAAAGTACAAAAAGCTTTCAGTGTATGAAGTTAAATATTTTTACTGTGATATTTCAACCTTCAGCTGAGGGCTCAGCTGCTAGATGTAAAAAGCAAGAAAGAACCAAAGAAGTGTGACAGCAGAAAAACATTCTGTCTGCAAGGAAAAAAAAAGGATATTAAGGTTTATATCTTGGAAAAGAGTGAATTTTGGGTTTTATTTTTCTGCTCATACACTGTAATTCTCATTCTTGAGAAGATGAAAGCCTTAAAAATGAGCTCTTTCTTGGTTTGTGAGAGCATTTCTTCATTTGGAGACAAGAAAAACTAAACATAAAATATACTGAGCTTAAACATATCCCATTCTCCTTTCAGGTGCAGTCCCAACATAATGTAATTAATATAACTCATCACAGACACTCAGAACCTGTGGGGTGAAATCCACTTATAAACAGAACTGTAACTACATTCATGGAATTCTATGCCTGCCCAAGCGGTTCTGAATGCCAGCAATAAGAGTTTAAATGTATAACCATGCTTTATCCCACAACAAACCACCAAGCCAGATTTGACTCTTGCCACCTCTCTCTCAGGGCTAACTTCTGTCTTCAAATTGGTTTTAACAGGACTGTGGGGTATAGCTGAGCAAAAATGCATGAACCCTCAGTGTTTCAGATTGTTTTATAGATAACTGCTAACAAACAGATAGGCATTGGTCTGCTAGGCCTGATCGTGTGCTGAGTAGTGAAAGAAGGCTGTTTGTACCTTCTCATGTCTCATAGGAGTTTCCTGAAACTTGTGTATCTGTTATCTTCTTCCTCTTGATGCTTCCGTTTCCTCTGCCATTTTCAGCTGTAAATTTTGCCACATCACAAACACATTCACTCACAGTTGTAGTGAGTGAAGCACCATATATAGATAAAATATATGTATGCATGCCCACACACAAGCATGCATAAACACAAGAAGTATATAAAGCTGTAAAAGATAAACTATGTTTTAAATGAGCACATACCAAAGATTATATCTGGCATTCTCCCTGTGTCATATTCTTCATTCCACCTCCTGGAGATTTCTTCATTCTGTGATTTTTTTCTGAGCATATCCATACATATTCATGTGGGTATAGAATTAAACAGCAAGGTATTTGCAGCATGAAGGAAAACTTGTGTCTGTGTAGGAGCACAAACTATCTGCTTCAGTTCTGCTTTGAAGCAAAGCAAAGGCCGTGCATCTCATGCACTGTTGCCAGATAGGAGCTTCCAGAGACTAATTCTGAATCCTGGCAGTAAGATTTGTCAGCTTTTGCAATGTAGGAAACTGCTGACAGAACTGGCTGAATTACTGCACTACTGCTTCAGATCTCTGTTACTCCCTCCAAGGTCAGCTGTCCACTTGGAAAGAATGAAAAGATCCAAACAAGTTCAGAGCCAGGCAGAGGTTTGAGTTATCTCTCCTCCACTCATGCCAGTGGAACAATAGGACTATTGCATATATAAGGAGGAATACAGAGTGGAAGGGTGTAAGATCTGAGAAGACATTTCAGAACAGAGATGTTCTGAAATGAAGAACACAACCAGTGAGAATTTCAGTTTATGGTTACCTTTAGCTTGCATTTTTTCCAGCTGCAGCTAGCAATTGTACCTGGTCTACAACCAACTCTGCACAAGCAGAAGCCATTGGCAAACATCATTCTGATGAAGCTGGAAGCACACTGATTCCCATTAAGAGAATGTACTTCAGAAATCCAGTTCTTCTTTGGGCCTCTATTACTATCACCAAGTTTTATATCATCTGGCAAAAGGGGAGTCCATGGCTAAGATCCTCCTTCACCTGGAATCTGAAATAATTAAAATGACAGCCTCAAATATTGACAGAGAGTGTTACTGAAAAGAAATTTGATTAACTGCTCAGGGCATCCATCTTTACTCATTACTTGCTGAAATTGCCCTGTCAGTCACAGCAACACCAGCTTTTCACGTGGAAGATTTAGAGAAAGCAGACTGAGCTGCAACCAAGGGACCTTCTCTGCTCAATTTACACTTGGTATTATTTGCAGATCACTTCCTTCAAGTAACAAAACTATAGTCAGGGAAGAGGACAATGACAGGCTGCTAAATCTTTTTACTTCTCTTAATCACTGCAGGAGGAAATAGGAATCTGGAGATACCTTGAAGCCATTTCACAGCTAAAAAATGCTGCTAACCAAGAATAAACAAACAAACAAACAAACAAACCCCAAAAAACCTCCAAACCAACCAAAAAACCCAAACTAAAACAAAAAGCATGTCAAACCAAAACTCTCCTCATCTGTAACCTCTGACAGAAACAGTTATACCAAACAATAATACCACTAAGTGGTTCTCTTGCCTAAGCATGTGCTCATACCTACCATTGCACAAAGAATTAAAACATTCTGGAATGAAATCCTTGCACCAAATTAAATTCTTCTATGATTCTTCTGTGTAGAATATAATTAATATAATAAAATAATTCATATAATATAATAAAACAGCCTTTGCAATTACACTGTTTTAAAAATGAGGGGGTAAAAAAAGAAAAAAGAAAGGTAGGAATAAAAAAAACCTTTTTATTATCTTCTCTTTCTGACAATTTCTTGAGCATATGACTAGACTAAGCCACTGCCCTTGCTAATTTTTTTGTGCTATGTCCATTGCCTGCAGAGCTGATGAACACAGCACAGCTCCTCCACAGGAGAGTACTACTAATGCACTTTACACAATTCCCAGAGCACAGAAAATGTCACACACTATATGTAGGCTTTTTATTTGAGCTGCAGAAAGTTGGCAGGGGTGGTTGGATTAAGGTTTCGGAGAGAGTTTCAGCAGTTGCTCTTTTTTAATCTCTAGAAGTTCCTGTTTAAATTCTCTGTGACTGGCTACAGACACCTGCAAGGACAGTGCTCTGGGGGAGAGCCGAGTCTCACTGCTGTACACACAGGCACAGCTGGAGATAACTTTCCAAAATGTACTTCTGTAAAAGCCAGCCATGAGTGTGAACCCGTGTGAGGCAGAAAATTTATCTAAGTGGTTCTCTGCTCTATGCCTCATAGCGTGCCGCAGATATGCTCTTACTGTGGTTCTAAACACTGCTAGACAGCACAGTTTAAGACATCAGAAACTTGTTTAGGCTCGTTGGTTCTAATGAAACCAGTAGCAGAGTTTTAGTGATGCCGTATAATAATGTTATAGGAGTTTTCCTAAAATATTCATAAAAGAAGCAGTCAAAGTGAAGCCTGTGTACGTTTTGGATATACTAATACTCAGCACAGCCTACATAAGAACATTCAGCAATGGCATAATGACATTTTTTACAGATAGAGATAAACTTTAAAAAAAATTAAATGTAGATGATTCTTCACTTGACTTTCTTTGGATAGGTCTAAATGTTTAAAATACCAAATGAGGCTAATTCTTAATGATGATTTTACAGAGAACAATCAAATACTGTCTGACATTTAGGATTCTGTTCTCTCAGAAATGAATCCTAAACGAGCACTTTAAAATATTTAAAGGCTTACTTTTTCCCTTGACATTGCCTCTTTTCACAAAGACATGAGACAAATAGATACTAAAGAACAAATAAGGCTTTGAAACGTTGCAAACCTCACCTTGCTACTACACTCCTGTAACATTCACAAAATGTCAAAAGGATCTTCTTGCCTCCCCATGTTATACTGGTGCCTTTGAAGAAAATAAATGTTAGTTCAACAATGCTGTTTGAAAGAGAAAACAGTCTATTTTTGGTTTCTCCATTAGTGAAATAGTTACTTGCTGTGAAAGTCTACATGACAGGTATTTACAAAACATAAAGACATACTTTCCTTATCGAAGCTCTAAGTTCGTAATAGTTTGGGATGCTCCATCACCCACCCCATTCCCTTGCTCCTACAAAGTGAATTAGAATGTGCATTATTGTAATTAAAGACAGCACCCCTTTGGGTTTATATTCTTGTGATAAGGGTTCAACCTTTGCTTGTCCTGGGAAAAAGACTGTATCTAAAAATGCAGTGCAGCCCTTTTTCTCTTTTTTTTTCCCTTTTTCTACACAATGGCTGAGTAGAAATCTGCAAAAAGAACAGTGGAGAGGCTTTGTCAGAGAAATCTACTGCAGCTCACCAACAGAAATAGCTGACAGAGTCAAACACAAAGTACCTTGCCTTACAAAAATACCTTGAGTCTCCCTATTCCAATTAATTGACCAAATATATTGATTCAATTCCAATTTAGTTGATTGGGACTGATCCATATTACATTTAAAAAGTGGCAAAACACACACTTCATCTAATGTCTTGAGTCAGCCTCAGCCTATGTGTAGTTCATAGGCTACTTTTACCTTACTCTTGAGGTCAAGAGAACCTTAATCATCTGTAAAACAATGATCCTTGCATGATCAAATACAGACTATTTGCTGTCAAAATGTTTCTGGAAAAAAAAACTAAGCAAGGTATTTTTGAGAACTGTTGCATTTCAATACCAAATGGCAAAGCTATTTCAAAGTAGAAAAATAAGCTCTCCCACTTCTGGCACAAACTTTTGGGTCTAGATGTGTAAAGGGAACATTACAGCTGGTTGTAGGTTGTGACAGACTCTGACAAACATAATCCCTGCAGACAGCAGCCTGAATGTGGGAGGTTAGCAGAAGAGTACCAGAGAGGAGTGGGAGGAAAGATATTGAACTCTGTCCTCCTCCTTACCACAGCCTAACTTCTCTGGTGTGGAGCATGGCTTTAACGTGCAATGCATTTTGAGGTAATTATAACACTATCAAAAGACATCCTAAGGGAGGATGCCCAATGTTTCTGCTTCTCCTAAAAGCTCCACAGGCTTAATGCCCAAAGACTCCTTACTTAAGTGTGAGAAACTTCTCCATATACCTTTCTACAACTATACTGCAGTTCACAGCTAGAAAGCAAGACAAAGCAAGACTGAGATCTCTGAGGGCAGTACAGATTAGGACTGCATAATGAGGAAAGAGTCATTACTTTCCGTTTCCAGAAACTCTGTGTATCTCTAACAACTTGTTAAGCAAAAATGGATGGAAGAAGTGACCTTTAAGCTGAGCTAGCTAACATTTAAACAAGAAAAAAATACTCATATTGGTTCTTACTCTCAGCTTATTTGCCTAATACACATAAATTTAGTATCTCTCAATCTGAATGAGCAAGGTCTGGACTTTTCACTACAAATATGTCATATGAAGGTGAACGAAAGAAAGGCCATCTCATTTCTCTATTCTCTAAGAATACCAAGCTTCTCATTTAAGAAACCAGCTTGTGCAGGTCACCAGCACCAGCAAACATTTATGAAAGCACCAGCACACTTGGCTGCCACTGGACTAATGTGGCAGGGAGGGAAAATGAGGGTCCTGCTTGGAGTGCGCAGGGATGCAGGGTTCGTGGCATGATTCACTGACATGACTCAGCAATGGCACTAGAAGGAGAATAAGAAGAACCTTCAGGTGACTTGGTCAGCTATGGGGACAGCTTGAAACTACCAGTGTCTCCATGAGGAATTTGAGAAGATCTAGAGCAAACTGTAAAGCTTCTGTCTCTTAACTGCTCTGTCTCCCTGCAAGGTACCTGCGCAGTGCAAGAATTCTTGACTGACCAGATCTAGCCAGGGAAATTAAAACTTCTGTAATGTTTTGAGTGATGACAAACATCCCACAGGAGAAAAAGAAAACACATCTTAATTGATGGGTTCGTAAAGTTGGGTTTCTTTCATAAAAACACAAGTTTAGTCATAAGGAAAAGTCATAAAGAAAAATCCGGTGGATGATAAGAGTCCCTGAAAGAGAAACCAGCATTCCAAAATACTTTTGGAATATAATATAGGTGACTGATTTTCCTTTGTTCAGGTAATGCCTGGGAGCTCCCAAAACATTTTGGATCTAAAAAGTTTCAGTACCTTTACCATCCTATCCAGTTTTCGGGTCTGTGAGTCCTGACACCGAAGCCAGAATCAAGAAAGCCCCAAGGTCATGGTTCAAACCAGTCAGTCCTCTTAGCCCAACTCCTGCACAGTTCAGAAATCCTGCAGAGCTCTTGGGTCACCTTTCTTACAAAGAACTGATACAGGGAGCACCTTCTTGTCTTATATACTGGCAACTGGCTTCTCAGGCAGACCAATACCATCAGACAATTGCTGATTTGCTGCTGTTTCCAAAATAAAAGTTTTGAAACATGAATTTCTGGAAAGTAATCAATTTGGATTGACTCAGAGCAAAAAAACCCCACAAATTCTGAACTGTTAAAATACCATTTCTTTAACAACATGCAGTAGCCTTGAAACTTGGCAGGAACGGGCTAGTTCATCATATCTCTACTTGATGGTGTCTGAAAAGAAACAACAAATTTACTGAGAGGGGTATTTCTCTTGAATTTATGGCTGATCTCTCATTTTTGGACACAGCTGGACATTTGCATATAAGTTTTTGACCATTTTCTTTGTGCACTGTCAAGACAAGTTATTTACATTGTACATAACTTTCATTGCTTGATGTCATCTCTAGAAAAAAAATCCTTCTCCATTTCATAATTTCACCAGCAGGTTCTATTAGGACATTCCCCATAATCAGATCAGGTTCTCTTTCCCAAGAAGGTGTAGTAAAAAGGCAAAATGATCAACACAAAAGGCAACCAGGAATCTACTCACAGAAAACCTCAGAGGATGTCAGACAATCACCGAAAGCATGGTGGATGTCTTAAAGTAATGATATTTTTCATCTTGTATAATCATAACAAGCTGATAAAGGCAGTCCTGGGACTTTTTCACAACAGGGAGATTGTAAAGGGAACTTAAATTTAATTTACTGCTGAAGGAGTTTTATATACCAGGGAAAAGTCACCCCAGAGAGACTTTTAGAAGTTAAAAAAAAAAAATCCGTATATGCATAAACCTGAATTTTCAGGCAAGAACAACAGTATTTAGATCCATGACTATCAGATGCAGCAAAGCAACCCATAAAACTTGATTCTATTGCTTCTGCCACCACAGGTAGGTGCACAGGATAGGGATGCAGGAAAGGGTTGTCTTACCCTACATGCACACCCCAAATGAGGTCTGTTCAGAGTGTACATTAGATTGGCTTTCTGTAAACTTTGGGAGAACTAAAGCAATTAAACGTTTTAGTCAGTGATGCAATACTGTTCTCCTTCTCCCTCCTGCTGTTTTGTTCTGACGTTTCCTAGCTCACATTTAACATGTCCACAACTAATCAAAACTTCATTAAGACATCAAAGGGACAGGTACAGCCAGAAATTTCAAGGGAGCACATTTTTCCCATAAATTATTTAAAATCCACTCATTATGAAGAAGTAACTGCAGGGCTGTCACAATGAATCCATCTCTCTTAACACAGGACGATTATCCATTATATTTGCAAACAACTCAGTAGCATTGAAGAGGAGACCCAAGGGGACTACGACTGGAGTATGACTTAATGCTTTTTAATTGCTGAGGCAACAAAGGCTAAATAACTTTGCATTCCTACCAGGAAAAAACAGTGTAGTAAGCCAGCCACAGAAGAAAAAGTAAAACAAAGGATAACTATAGAGAAATTGGAAAATCACAGGTACTTTTTGCTACCAAAAGTGGAGAAAACAAAACTTATTAAACTGTGGTAAAAAAAATTGCATTTTGCAATAAGTGACACAAGTTAAAGTAATACAAGAAATAAGCTGAGACACCAGAAACTAGGATTTTCATTTATCATTGTTTCATTTTCCTGTAAATTTCCAAAGCTTAAGAGCTAAGTTTTCACAAGAAGATATCCATCTGAACAGTGTACAAAGGGGGGGTCCATGACTCTAGACTTACAAGTGCCCTGTCCTGTGTATCTGTGTGCATAAAATTCGGAGCACAAACGGTGTGCAAGTGTGCACATGCATGTACACACACAGTCATGTACCACGCAGGACCATTTGTGCATCTGCTTTGGTATCAGGGTCTGTAGACACTGGTGAAGAAGACAGTTTTGAAGGGCAGATGTCTGCTGGAGGTGACAAAAGGAAAAGCAACACAGCAGGTCTGACCGCCTATTTTTGGCTTTGGAAGTTGCATACAGCCATTGCTACTGGCAAGTGGCTAATGTAGTTTTCTTTAAATCAAGTATTATATAAAAATACTATTTAGAAACATACACTAGACATTCTGCTGGTAAAATCATAGGGCTGCACCAGTTTACCTGAGTTCCTTCAAGAGAGAACCACTTTTTTTATCCTTTTTTATTCCTTTGCAATCACTTACTAATGAGATCAGAGTTCCTTCCAATCATAAAACTTGTCAAATAAAAAGATATGGCCTACAAATACATTTCATCACATTGCTATTAAAAAATACCATTTCAGAGGTGAACAGACTCAAAAAAAGCTCAGCATGGCTCCTAAAGGTAACAACTTCCACATGATGATTTTGGCTGGGGTAGAGTTAATTTTCTTCAGAGTGGCTGATATGGGGCTGTGTTTTGGATTTGTGCTGAACACAGGGCTGGTAGTGCAGAGATGATTTTGTTATCGCTGAGCAGGGCTTACCCAGAGCCAAGGCCTCTCTGCTTTTTATATTGCCATGCCAGCGAGGGGGCTGGGGGTGCATGGGAGGCTGGGAGGCCATCAAGTTCTAGACTTGTCCCTAAGAGACAGGGTAACTAGTGAGGAAAGAAGAGGGAAGAGAGAAGTGAGATTTCACCTGTTTTCCTGCTATAGGCAAAGAGCTCCCCATACACTAACTGAACCACTGCAGTAATGCCAATTCCCTTCTGATAAGGAATTTCAAAGCCATGGAGCAAAACACACATGAATGAGTGAAAAGATCAGAGCCTGACCAGTTCTGGAGAGCTGCAGCTGGGACAATTTTGAACTGGTCAGGGAACTCATGCTCAGAGGCAGCCAGCCCAGCTGGCCTCAGGGAACCACTGAAGCTCTCAGCTTTGAAGGTAATTCCTATTTACAAAAAAACCATTTCAGTACTCACTGCCTTCTTAAAATAGTACAAAATGGACACAACATGTCTCATGAAGTTTTTCAAAGAAAAGACCAGCATTCACTGCAGCTTTCAGTAAAAGTCTGCTTATTCTACACCTTATGTTAATTTAAGCACAATATAAATACACTGATGTTTATGTAGGCATTTGTGATAAAACCCCAAGCAAACAAGGTCAAAATCAGACCAAAGTTATTTTTTATAACCTAGAGTGAACCTGTAACATACCTTTAAAAAAAAATACATGCTTCTCAATTTTGATGTGATGTGATGAATGAAGTCTGCTGTGCTAAGTTACCTCAGTTTATATGCAAAGTGCAGGCCAAACCCCAACACAAAGCAAGAGTAAACCTCTTCAGATGCATGACAAACACCAGTTAGGAGTTTTTCTCACTGCCTATTTTAAAGTAACCGAATATGATGGAAGAATAATCTGCTCCATATGCAAGGTCTAATCCCACAGTTGCACATACCGAACTGAGTAGGAATTTAGTTCTCCACTATGCCCCCACAGTCAACGACACTTTAGAATTTAAACATTTTTTGCTAGCTTTATGAAGAGTAAGTTGCCATGAAAAACATGACCTGCTATTAGCATTTTGCAGAGCTGTATTAAAAAAAAAAAAAAAAAATCTTCATCCTTACCATCCTAATGTTTCCCAAGCTTAAGGGGCCAGAATTGCTATGGGGGATTTTGAGGCAGCACAGAGAGAAATTATCCCGATGGATTCCACCAGGGCAGCCATTCTTGCTAACAGAAGGAAGGAAGGAGCACAAGCTGGGCTCCAGGGAACAGCCATGGAGAAAGCTCCCCAGGTCCAGAGAGGTGAAAGAGATGAAGAGCATGACATGAAGGGTGAGCCTAAAGGTGCTGAGAAGAGGCAGAGATCAAAACTGGAGAAGAAGAGCAATGTTTATATTCAGTGAGTGACACAGGGATGTGCACAGAAGGATGAGGACAATTTTCAAATATACTCTTCCAATTTCCATTGCATTCCTTAAAAATGTACTTGTCCCAGGTGATTCCAGCTTCAGCCTTAATCAGGAAACCCTTGATAACACAAAACACACATTTGTTTTAGATTAGTACTCAAAACATACAATGGCAACATACTAATCCAGCAGGTTGCTATTAAAATCAGTACTTCAAGCAGAAAAACCACTCCCTCAGGAATTAATTTTCCATAGTTTTCTAAGTCTCTGTGGCCATTTTTTTTCAAACTAACTCACTTTACTTATCAAAAAAACTACAGATTCTAGAAAAATGAAGGGTACTTCTGGTCCAATTTTCTCCCTCAGTCTTCGTCCACAGTCATGACTGCTCCCTTTATTATTGCCATCAGTTTTAAATCTGAATCTACCTCTAGAATGCATTCAGAAACAATATTTCTACCACTTCTTTTATTCACTCAGTAAATCCCACTGCTAGCAATGCCATGTACTTTTGACTGCAGTCCTTTGAATTGCACATAAATCTCACATTAGTACCTGCATATCTTGAACAACTGCAAGAGGAGGCTTTCCTATTCTGCTCTGTTCCTCCTCTAATGAAATGAAGTCTTCCTTGCATAGAAAACACCTGGCTCGGGGTATTAATCTCCCTCACAACTACATTTTGGATTACATGCAGAACATAATGAATTGAATCTAACACAGGCCTTGAAGGGCACATCTCCTCAGCCAGCTGCCCTTTGTGCTCTGTGACAACTCACCTGGAGGAGGTACATGAAATACACCCCTTATTCTACCAGCAGTTAAATTTCTGCTAACAGCACAAAGCTATTTGCATATTGCAGTCATAAGCTGCTTCTGAGTTATCTGAAAGACTGCTCAAACCTTTCTCAGAACCTTGAGCCTTTGAAAGCACTTCTTACCAAAATATCTTCCTAGTTAGTGCTATTAATTACTCTTAGCTTTGTTTTGATTCATTGTGCCTAATTTTTTTTTCCACTTCTACTTGAAATACAATTGGTCATATTTATAATGTGTTTTCATTGTTTTAGCATGAAGTGCTTCTTCCACTTCTAACTGTGGTTGTTCCATTTGCATAACATTCCAAATTACGACTTCAGCTCTCCTGAGGTTTTATTTCTGTAAGATTTAGTATTGAGCTAAAAGACATAATAAGCCAATGGGATTTTCATTTTTTCTAACTATTGACAATAAAACTATATATTTTTTTCACAGACATAATTGTATAGCTCTAGGGAATACCTCAGGATAACAATTACATGAAATTAAAAGTATCCATTTAAATCTGTCTTGAGATCAGTCAAATGTAAATGACAATTAATTTTTTAATATTAACTTTATCAGAATAGTAATACCTGGTAGTCTAACCAACTTTAATTAACAGCTCATTATGATGGAAGCTTGTTACTTGTGGAGAGACACTGTGTGTATAAATATGCCCATTTTTTTCCATAATTAGTGTGGGTGAAAGACAGTTTGGGGAGTCTATCTTTGTACGATACCTGAATTTCAATTTGGTTTTATAAACAGTCTCTTTTCTTAAACCTTTCACTGTGTTCTGTGTGCTACTCAACCTATTTTGGAGAAGGGAGGAAGTGTGTAGGAAGATCTGTCTCAAAACAGGCTGATTATTAAAGATTATCACTACCTGAACCGATGCTACCTGGGGAGAACAAAGAGGAGCAATATCCTTGATAAAGCTGTTTTTCCTTAACTTATCTGGAGGAAGCTGAAAGAATCATATTTCCACAGAAGCAGAACAAAGGCTCAGGTGTCAGGCTTGGAGACCACAGAGCTTAAAAGAGTTGGGGTTGGAGGGAGGGGGAGTGGGGGGTGGGCAATACTTAAACAAATGATGGAAAGTTGAGCACCACGGGAAAAAATGGAGAGATGACTGTTTGCCTACACCATCAGGTAAGAAAAGAGCTGTCAGCAGACATTCAAAAGTGCAATTCAGACAAGAAGCCACACAAAAGTGAATCTGAATCCTGTAAAATTTGTGCCTAATGTCAGTTACCGTTCCCCAGGGAAAGGGAAGCTGAGGCAGCATTTTTTATTGCTTTATGCACAACTGCACAGTTCTTGCAGTAGCTCTGGAAAGCTACATGGTTTGGGAACTTTTGCAAAGTTCCTTTTTGTCTCCTTTTCCACATTGTGTTGAATTCTGGAGCTGTGGGATACAGTGCTGTCTGCACCGGGCTGGGGAGGCAGCAAGGCAGCGGTATCATGAATCAATTGGCACATATAGACAGTGAACAGAGGGCACTGTGCGTAAGCAGCGTGCCAGGAAACCTGGGAAAAGACAATGGTAGGGTTTATCCGGGCTTGAAGCAGTGAACAAGTTCATCTGGTCTGCTGAGGCCCACCAGGACTTGCCTGGCCCCTGCACCCTTGGAAAATTTCAGCTGGAACCTTCTCCTCTGGGAAATGCTTGAACAGCAAAGCTATTCAACAGAGACTAGGATATAACACCAGTAAAGGTATTTAATAGTAAAGTAAAAAATTCACCTCTAGCAGTTCAATTTCTGAACTTGTAATTACCTCAAAATGTCATTAAACTATTTTGTTATAAAGGCAGTATTTTAAGAGGCA
Organism: Daphoenositta chrysoptera; assembly: GCA_013397915.1. Taxonomy (NCBI): domain Eukaryota; kingdom Metazoa; phylum Chordata; class Aves; order Passeriformes; genus Daphoenositta; species Daphoenositta chrysoptera. The sequence goes on along the minus strand of VZRO01001570.1, from coordinate 1,214,769 downwards.
AATGTGAAGAAATAGAAAGCAGTTCGAAGATTTCATTTTTTTTACAAATATATATCAAGTAATTACCATTGAGATCCTGGTGCTTAAACCCAGCCAGGAATCTCAGGAACCAGTGGGGAATACAGCTCAGCAAGAGCTGGACTTCAGCCATCTACCTGCAGCACAAATTGGTCATGACTATTCTTTCAGGACTCATACTGAACCCACAGCACTGAAACACCAGGGTGAGCATCCCCACTTGAAGGCTATGGACACCACAACTGCCAACAGCTGTGGCACAAAGAACCTTCTTTGAGGGTTGCATGCTTACAGTTCTGACAAGCAGTAGAAACACCTGATTCCAGTGATTTTTCCAATAAGCATCTGGGCAATGTGGAGCACAGAGTGTATCTCATGCTGGGAAGCAGTAAATGTTTCTCAGTGCCAAATGTGGAACACTTAGAGGCAACCCATAACCTATAACACAGTGTAGCACAGCAAGCAGGGAAGCAGTGGTAATGAGGATCAAGCCAATTGGTCTCCTCATTCCCAACAATCAGGATGCGGTGTTCAGAGCTCTGACCTTAAAGGTCCCCAAATAATTATTTTAATTTACTTAACTGTTGCGGTCCGCTTTTAGGCTTATTGGTTGCCTGTTTTCCCTGTTGATGCTTTGTCCCAGTTTCTCCCATTGTTGGTACCTTGATAGGTTTGCACCCCGCCTTTCCCTTGTCATTATTCCCTCCCCCGAAGGCTGCAACACCTCTCCTTCTAGATAATTACTCGGTAATTATTGGGTTGTGTGACTCATTCCACTCCCTTTCCCCTATCAGATAAGTTTATGTGGTGTCAATTATGTACTGAACCCTCCCTTGTTATGCCCTCATTGGTTATGTACTTGTCACCGCCCCTGGTACCTCCTACCCTTAAAAACCCCTGCACACCCTGAATCCTTGCTTTTCCGTCCCTGGACCCCTTCAAGAATAAAGCTCTTGGAACTCCACACGGAAGCCTCCCCCTCATCCTTGCTCTCGCCGGCGCGCTTCCCATCGGGCTCGCTGTTTCTACCCTGCACGCGGGGCGGCTGCACTCCACTGGCAGGAGGCCTTAGAAGACACCCACTGCTGGACGCAGTGAGGGGTCTCCGGGCTGAACCCCGAGCCGCGTCACTTAACTTTTCCCATTTCATCATATTTCCAAAACAGAGGGTATCCTACATCTTGCTGTTGCCTGTTGTGAAGCTTCTAGGAGAATTGTGGGGGTCAGAAGACATGTCCACATGACACAACCCTACAACTCCCCAAACTGGGCAGTTATCAGGTGCAATATCAACTGCTTAAGCACTGTCCCACCACCACTGGCTGCTGACTCCAGTGACAGCTTACTCTGGTCAGTCTGCACAAGGTTCCACAGCATAGGAACCTCATCCGCTGTTCCTACCGCACAAATATTTAACTACTACTATAGAGACGTAAACGCAGTGACAGCAGTCGCCAAAACAACAAAAACCAAAAAAAGTGCACTACTTTTACACTGTATCAAAACTCAAGAGTCATGCAAACCTACAGGACAGTGCACTTAAATAAGCATTTAAAAGAAAAATTAGCAATCGGCGTTAGTGCCCAGTTAAGACAGATTACTCCCAGGGAGAAAAAATCTCTACCTTTTCACAACCTAAGCAAAAAACACAGTGTCAGTTCACAGGGTGCAAGTTACAAGCAGAAGGCTGATCTCCATTGGCTCAAGTTCTGTCAGAAAAACACAGCATCATCCCAACAGTTCTGGTGCCATTCACAGCTGGATCAAATAGAGTGGAATGACCTTTGATGTGAACAAAACAGGCCACTTACCACTTCCTCTCCAAAGGCTTTTATATCACGAGAAACAAAGAATTTGTTGGAGGGACCTGTAACCCACTCCCATACTAGGCTGTGGGTGTAGCAATTCTGGCTGAAGAATACCACGTAGCTCTTCCAGGACATTAGTTGTGGCAGGTTTTGCAAAAGAATAGGCATCTGAAAACCTAAGGAAATGGAAACTGAACATCTTAAAAGTCCATCCCAAATTCCATTATGGCCAGGAAGTTGTATTCCAAAGCAGAACTAATTTTCTGGTTTGTAGTGCACTTAAAGAAAATATAGTCCAGCTTTTTTAACCACAACAGATTTATTTTCTTCACACTTTTGTTAACTTGGCATTTTATTTCGTTGAAATGCTATGGGTCCTCCACATAAAAATGTGTCTCATAAATGCAATTCTCAACTAAAAAGCCTTCTAAGTGCTGCTTGCCTTGGCTTTTATCCCTGTGGGGACACTAAAGAAGGTGCATTGAGGAGGGATTCATATTGAAAAAATTCTCTGAAGTAATTCAGTAATCCCAGATCTTTTGGTATACAGTTTTAGAGCTTCCTGTATCTTGACTGTCTGTCAGGATTTATTAAATCTGGGTACCACATTAGAATAAATATTTGTCTCCACTTTTCAAAGCATGTTCATCTATATCATAACTAGCATACAAGTACTCAAAAATCCCAGATTGCAGTTCATGAACAGAAATATTTGACACACAAAGCTAATGTCTCTCCAGTTTTCTCTTCTGTCCCTCTGAGAATAGCAGGATGCCCTTCCTCAGGCTGCAACAACAAATTGGCCAAGGAACAATAGGTCTTCAGGATCTCCCTGGAAAAGCCTTGCCCCTTTATAGCAGTCCCTACACTCATTGCTTTACCCTTCAGTGAACTTACACCAATATTTGGATTTTAAATTAAAAGTTGCTGGTGAAGTCACAGCCCTGGGATACACACAGACAGCTGGCTTGGCATTGTGGGGGCAGCAGGGATCATTCTGCAACTATTAAAAAAGCATTGTTGGAGCAGCATCTCAAATGGCACCTGTTGGTACTTTGTGTGCCACAGAACAATACAAGTAAAAGATGATGAATACCCCATAGAATTTGGCTTGTCTCCAACGATTTTACTACGACATTTGTCAGGGAAATTCTAGTGCTGGTTGATTGCTGCACTGCAACAGAGAAATGCTGCAAGAATAAACCTTATGCAAACAAGACCAGTGCCACCAGCACACAGGTAGAGCTACAAATAAACTACAAAGTATTGCTTAGAAGAGGACGGGCAGCAAACCTGAGCTCCAAGTCTATTGAAGTCACTGAAAACTATTTCAGGCAACAGATGTCCCTCTGCATCTAGCAAAATAAAGATGCATTTCCCCATTTGGAATCACCATGTTCTGCCCTCCGGGTTTGCTCAGCATTTTCCCAGGCACAGCAGAGCCATAGACAGTGCAATGGGCCAATGTTTCTCTATCCCTTCAAAAGGAGTAGGTATAACAATTTCTCTCATTGCTATCATGTTTTGTTGAAGATAATTTAATCACCCTCCCCCTTCTCAAAGTTTCTCTAAAAGCCATTTCCCTTTTCCTAGAATTTCCTCTAAGCATTAACAAAGCATGCCCTGGAGAAGACCAAAGAGCAGCTGCCCTGGGTTGGAGCAAGGCATGCAGCATAGAACTCCACCATGCTGAAACAAATCTGGGAAACTAACTTATGAGCTTCTTTGAAAAGAAAGTTCTAAAAGAAAAGTCTGGGTGGGATCTTTTGGATTCTCAGTACCATATGACAGTGACATTTAAAATACTTATTCCCAAATTCCTTAGTATGTTGAACTTACACAGAATAATAATTCAAAAAAATCTTTTAGCCAAGTTCTGTCAGCAGCATGAGGGGCCAATTTCAGATATCTAGGGGCTCTTATTATTTGAGTAGTCATGGTTTGAGTCCCATGCAAACATCTGGAGAGACTTAATTACTTCCATTAAGAGTCTTTACTCACAATAGTCCTTCAATTACAAGGGAATAAAGCAAAAATATGTTTTGGGTGGAGGAGAAAGGACTCAGTGGGAAATGAAATAAACTTGGGAAAGTGATAAATCAACTATATCTTCTAGGTAAGCCACTCCCATCCCCAGGATTTCTTGGCAATGCCCCTAACTTCAGCCTTTTTCTCACAGCTGTGAGTGGCTATTGAACCAGTATTTCAGAGCTGGCATGAGCCATATCCCTCATTCTCTGCTGTCACAGTTGCAGTTTGCTGTTCGGGTCCAGCTCTGGGCACAAAGAGATGAAGGGCTCTGAAGGCACGACTTAAGGCTCTCCTAGCTGCAGTGCATATGCTTTTATTTGCTGATAAGTAGAAAAGGAGTCCCTCACTGGAGGCCACCTCTTAATCCAATCCCTGCCTTCCCAGAGCTTCAGCAAAAGCAATGTATGTATTCCCTGCCAACCTCCACAAAGCCACAGAGGCTCAGTACTGAATCTCCAAGGTGGAAAAAACAGGTGCACGAACACTTAAACAGCCCTTTCAAAGAGTTATAGAGACCCAGTGGGGGGAAAAAGCAATAGCTGCTATTTTTTCCTTCACTTAACCTGTCTTGCTATGGAAATGAGGTTGAGTTAGTATTTCCCTAGGTCTACCTTTTCTTCTAAGCTTCTTGTAACTTTTCTTACTCTTATCTCTACCACCATGAGTTTCAGAACCTAAAACAATGATTTCAGCACAGTAGAGGTCTCTGAGGTTCCTATGGAGATTTCTTCATTAAAAAATCACCCAAGTACAGGAGAAATAACCTGTAAGCCCCACAAGTAAAGGAATCAGTGCAATGGAAACTTGTATTGTTTAAGACACCAGAAAACCCACAGAGGAAAGAGCTCTTATCCATGCTGGCTAGAGTTTATAGTCACAGAACTGAAAACCAAAAACTCTTGGTTCTGATGTTACGAGTGTGTTGTGTTCTGCTTTCCAATGGCTTACTCTGTGCACACACAGGACAGAATCGCTTCCTCAGCAAGGGGGGACACACAGCTGCAGCCTTGACAGTGTAAGCATGTCTGAACCAGGTGCACCAGTCTCACATATAGCTTCTGTCCCTTGCACACATTCAGAGCAGCCAGGGTGTACTATCTTTCCTCCATTTCTTTTGTCTCAGTGGAGCCACAAAGCTGCTCTGGGTCCTTTCCTTCCCTGCTCAGCAACAAATGCAAGCAGCGAGCTCCCACCTGTTGAACTTCAGGCCACAAATCACATTCTGAAGCAAAATACATGAAAGAAAGCAAAAAAAAAAAAGAGTTTCTGCTTTTTAATTAGCTACTTCCCTGAACAAACAAGGCACAGAGGCTCCTAAGCAGAAAGGAATGTGCAAACTGGGGAAGCACAAACCTATAAAGAGAGGAGTTCACACTAAGGGGAGAACCAAACACAAGCAAGGGGACTGCTGGCTCAGCTCACGAAACATCAGTGACAAATATTCATAAACTATAATGATGCGGGTGAGCGCTAGGGTCCTCCATTGACTTGGTGAACCAAAATACACAACTCCTCCCCTTGTCCTGTATAGGATAAAGACGACAGACAGAATTAGTCACTGTGAGAACATGGACAGTACAGGTTGATGGTGCTGGTCATGAATTTTAAGAGCCAGACTGTGGACAGGTATCTCAGCAGAACAGCAGAGGACAACCCATTAAAAGAAAAATGACATCTTCAGGTGATAGGTCACCATAGAACTTCTATTTTGGGCCCTGTAGTCAGCTGTGTGCTAGACCATGATTACCACCTGACTCGTAACAGCATCTTATGTGAGGGAATGTGGTTTGGCTAAACCTCAGGAAAGGGACATTATGAGATGCAGGGCTGAACAGAGGTCTGAATCAGGTCTATGATTCAAGGGCCTACAGACATAAAACAAGTCTATCTGTTATGATTTGGGTTGGGTATATTTTTTTCCCTGGAACAGAGCCATTTGATATACTTTTGCAGCATACCATAAGTCAGAAGAACTCCATCAGAATTTTTGTGGTGAAAGCTTACTAAAAACATGCAAAAAAACCCCCAAAAAACCCAAAAACCCCAAACTGAAGACAGACAGCATTCTCAGACCTCGTTAAAAAAAAAAAAAAAGTCTATCTCAACATTTGCTTTGGCATTCTTACAGTGTAGCATGCCAGACCTGTACCTCCTAGTAATCTGTTAAAATATTTATGTGCTTGCAATATTTTAAATGCATTGGTATTCTGGAAGTTTTGGGAGGGCTGGAGACACCAAGAGGAATAAAGGAATGCATTTCAACACCAACCTGAAGCATGATGACACGATGAGGAGCTCTGGACTAGCACCAGACATCATGGTCTGCCAGAATCCATGCATCAGAACAGCTAGACTTGTTCAGGCTACTTTAATTTAGACAAATGGGAACTGTGTGTCCTGGAAGTTAGCATTGAGGTGTTGTCTCCACTGTTTGGTTGTGGGTGCTATTGTGGTTTTACACCCCACACCCTACTGCAATTTTCAATCCCTCCCCAAAAGCACCAAAACTCAAATAATAAATCACCATTTTACAACCAGAGGTAACTCAGTCTGGGCAGGGTCACCACAAGCAAGTTTCCCCAAGCAAAATTGTTTTGCCGTCCTCATTATGAACTAAAAAGAAACTTTTCAGATCATCTGTGCCAGGGCAGCACAGCCTTGCCAGAATAGTAGAGATCGACTTCACACCCAGAGAGCTCTCCTTCAAAGACTGATGCTGAAATCCTAGTAAGATGTGCCAATGTCTGTTTCCTATCTCTCCCATGCAGGGAAAGGGGGTCTCTGGCTGGCTGACAGTTGAAAAGATCCTGATGCCTTCTTTCCAGCCAGATGACAGATGTATAAGAAAGGCTGTCAACTCACTTCTCATAAAGCAATTTTAAAAAGTCTGGCATGTTTCAGCTCACACTGAGTATGAACAACACACTGAACCCCTAAATCTTTTTTAAAAAACTATATGGTGATTCCACCAGCATGAACCTGCCAGTCCTTAATGTAGACTACCCACCTATTCTATGTGAGGTCAAATGTATGAACTGCTCTGTTTAGTGAAATATCTCACCACAATATTTCACTGCATCAGCCCATTAAGTTTTATGCCTCTGCATTTAGGAATGATAGCTACCTACAGAAAGTAACTATCATTGTACCTTAACCCCATTAAATGCTGCGCAGAGGTGAGAACATTTCACTTGACAAAAAACAAACAGAAACAAGCAAACAAACAAAAAAGAGTTTTAAATTGTCCTACAAGGGAAAATAATACATTTGTACTTCCCTTGATCAAAGCATAAGCTCACAATTTGATTGCAACTTGTTTGATAGCAATCTGTTAATACTTGTATAAAGGTCCTTGAGAAATCAGAGGAAAAACAGCACAGAGAAAAGAGCAACATAAAGCAGACTTCAAGACATCTGATGAATACCCAAGTAGTGGAAGAAGTGAAAATGATTAATGGTGTAGTACCAGCACACAGCAGCACAGTGGAAGTAAGATAGCTGGGGTTTAGAAAGCAGGGCCATTAACACACAAGGTGAAATGACCATGCAAACACTGGTGGCTGAAGGACAAGGTAGCAGGAGACAAAACAAAGTTACTGTTGCCTGTAATACCAGGTACTAAAAAGCCAGGGCAGCAGGCCAACATACTGATGAGAAAGAGCAAAGCATGGTAATTATTCCTCCCCTCTCATGAAAAAGCAGCAGGGTCAATTTTATCCTGGAACAAAAACCATATGCCATTGAAGGAGCATTAAGGATCAGCTCAATATCCTAACCTAGCTGTCTAATAAGAACTTTTTTTTTTCCCGTAAGAACTTGGCAGTGGAAAAAAACATCACACGGTATCTTGCAAATTACTGCTTTCTCAAAAGGATATTAAAAAGGGAAAAAAGGTTTTAAAATATGACTCTACTGAAAAAAAAACCAAAAAAAACCCAAAAAAACCAAAAACCAAAAAGCTTGTTCTTTTTAAAAAGTCTAGCATCTATATGAATTGCCACAAACCCAGGGAAATTCTGAACCTGGGCTTGTATTCTGAGCAAAATTCAGATGACCAACATGAAATGTGAGTCCTGCCTCTTTCGTGTTGTTTCAAAGGCACACCTTTTGAGTTTTTTTCCATGAAGTTCAAACAGGTACTTTTCTTTTGCATAGCCAGACAACAAAATCTAATACAGTTAAAATTATACAGCATCCTTTTAGCTCTCATTTAGAAGAAAACCTTCTAGATGTAAAATAAATGGAAGGGATGTAGCTACATGTTGCTATGCTGGCAGTCAGACCCAATATGATTCACAATGGACTTCTTTTAGGTACTGGAGACAGCTAATTGAGATTCAGAGAAGCATAAGGGAAATGGCACTCCTTATCAGTTCAAAGAGTAGAGAAACTGCCCTTTCACACATTAGCTTTATCTCTATTCCAGTACAATCCTCCATTTAACGTTTTATCTGATGATGCCATACATTTTCCGGAGTGCTGCTGAGCTCCTCAGGGATGTTAGAGATACCATGGTCGCTGCACTCAAGGTAAGCTTCCTACAGAATATGCGGGACTTTTAGAGAGATGACATCAAACCAAGCTAAACTATCTTTTCTTGCACTATTTAAATCATACCTTTCTTGTTACAGGCATACATACAGCAATCTACCCTAATGTCTATTTTCAACAAGCAGTTCTGTCTCTCACTATTTTCTATACAGCCTTAAAAAAAAAGGTAATATAGATTCTTTAAATATGTAGATTATTGACCATCAACAGCATCCAAAAAATTCTGGAACTGTCATAGTGCTTTGATATATCAAAAGGTTTTAAAATGCTCTTACGATAGAAGCTTTATAGAACAAGTTGCTTTTGAAGTGGAACCCAGTATCTTATCTTTTCATTTTGTATTATTCTGTTTGGCCAGAAGGCTCTGTAGGCCTCTCTGCCATTGCAGCCAGTGCAGTGCACTGCAGCATTCCTACTCAGTGGCTGGAACAGCCAGTGACTGATTACATTGTCTGCTCTTATCCTGTCCTACAGCCTTGTTAGAGCTCTTAATGGTGAAGGACTTGACTCTCCATATGAACTCTTCCTCCCTGACCTTCATTCAGCCACTGCCAAATGAGACTATGGTACACGAGATCCACCATTAAAGGAAGGGGACTTTAAAGTTATTGCTGAGACTTACACTGAAGGTATTTCCTGTTTAGACATCTATCCCAAACTATTCAAAATATTTTTCCCTCTATTTCATGTTCATTTTACATGAATTCATGGAACGAATTAAGGTTGCAATTGTATGTCCCTCATTTCTACACTAGATCTATTGTAATACCAATAAAGGATTAAAAAAAAAAAAAAAGAAAAAGAAAAAATTAAAGCCTTTAAACCATATGTTAACTAGCCTCAGACATTCTTGCCTTAAAAACATGATCTAAAGAGCTCTTCATAAAAATAATCTTCTTTTTTGCAGCTCCTCGTGATTCAGATTCTGAGTTCTCAGCCTTTTACATAGAATATAAAAGAGAGGGAAGTTGAAAGGCAAGGTCCAGAGCAGTTAGTTTGGTAAGCATCTCACTTTACTTTGCCTCCTACTCCATGTAGTCCAAATGCTAAGAAGCATTCATCTCAAAATAAAGACGCTCCATTTTACAGGAAGGTGATAGTCACTGCTACTTTTAAAAGGCGATTTTTTAAAATCCCTGTGCTAGGGATCTCAACACACCACTTTCCCAAAGAAGACTGTGATCTGTATCTGAGCAGGTAAGAACTCGTGGGGATCATGAGGCAGTGGAGAGATCAAACATGTTGTGAGAGAGAGCTGGCCTGCAGAGCCCTCCAGCAGGATGCCCAAGGACAGGAGCCCTGCATTTCAGCAATCTGCCCTCAGGCAGCACGCTGGGGCCTGCTGCAGAGGAAAGGTGCTAAAATACCCCTCTGTCCCCAGGTTTTCTGCAAACTGTCTTGTTGATCCAGTGATATCACTTACCATTAACAGACTGAGCCTCTCACATAGGGAGTGCCTACACTAATTTTTGTTCTGTTTATGTATAATCACTTGATCAGAAAAATTCTTTCCTATTTATATTTTATATGCTTTAATAATAAACAGATGTTTCCTCAATACTGGCAGTTTCTTGCACTCAGAGACTGTTCAGAGGTTACAGATTACTGTGACTGCTCCTTTTCAGGGGGGATGTTTTTCACTTGGGCCTAATTTAACCATAATCCTACCTAAACCTCGTGTTGCTTCATAATTTTTATAGCTGTAACTTATCTAGATTAGATATTTTGAATCACAAAGTTATGATTATAGTGAAGTTAACTGTATTTATGTTGATGACAGAAAATTAATATAATTTCCTTGCTTGTTTATCTTCTTAAACACTGATATTCGAAGACGAATTTTTCAAAGGCACAAAAACAAGAGAAATCTCTCCTGCATAAGGAGTTATTTGAAATCTGTCACTTTAAACTTGGCCTGTACCTTAACACTGCCAGCCTTTGAATGGTGTTGGACTTCTGATCAATGGTTTTGCTTTTAAAAACCTGTTCATTACCATTTTTGGAAATTACTTGCCTGACAGCTAAGAAGAATAGTTCAATGGTTAGTGCTTGCTTGTCAATCCAACGAGTGGGAGTCAGCACCTGCTTCCTCCTCCTTATTTTCAGCCTATTGCTTGGGCCCTTCCTGTGAGGGTGACATTTTTGAAACTGTGCTGCGAGGGGTGTGAGTTGCCAGGGAGGCTCCCCAGTTACCTCGATGAACATGCAAACATGGATACAGTTATACTGGAGCTTATGGTTGTAGTATAGCTTATATCCGCTCCTGAATTGACTAAGTCTGTTGACACGACATTGTGTTAAAACAGTTGTATTTACCAAGCAAAAAACCTGGTATAGAGGAGTCCTTAGCCCCACTTTATTTCAGTTTCCACCAGCAAAAAAATGCTTTCTTTGCTTATAACAAGAGCTGCAATATTCCATTACAAATCTTCTCATAACAATCCTGATTTAAAGTATTATCAGAATCCCTTCCCCAATCCACCCCTTGTTGTTCACTCCCACAACTAAGATAGCTGTGTTTGGATGACATTTGTGTAGTTCTATTGAGCTGATCTGGCTTTAAAACACCTCTGTCCTTTTGACAGATTACCTTTTAGAGTGGCCAGTTTCCAGAGCAGGCTCACAACACAGCTATACTCTAAACTTAAAGGATTTAAGACAGAAGGGTGAGATTATTTGCCGTGAGGGAAAGCAACATTTATGCCAGTCTGCCATTGTAAACAACATATTGTGGAAGTACAATCCCAAGTGCTCCAGAAATGAGGGCTATACCAAGTAATCTGTTGAGATACATCATCTTGAGAAATCTGAACTGCTGTAACACTATACCTTTATTCCAATTGAAATGTAAGACATGCTGTTAGCTTTTAAAATGAGATGCTTGGGGGAGAATATCCTAGATTTCCTGTCCCATCTTGTTTTTCTGCCCAGTGTTACCCATGACACCATTTCAAAGTCACCTCTTGGCAGATGTTGCTGACAGTCTGCAAATGCCCCATCCTTCTGTGCAAAACTACCTTTCAGTAACAAGCCTTGCTCCCATCTCCCTTGCCTCATGGAGGTCGGTCATCCATTGTCCTGCAACAGTCCTTTGCTTCATGGGCACATCACACCAGCAGCAGCACAAACAGACTCAGTCCTGGAACTTCCTAATATGGCCACATTCTGTAGTTTTGGTTTAAACCTCCCCTTCTCAAGCAAACTCTGTTCTGGTTACCCCTAAATACTGAATTCTCTAAAGAGATGTGGACAGGCTGACAAGAGTCCCGAGAAGGGCCACTGAGCTTATCAGAGGGGTGGGAAGCCTGTCATATGGGGAAAGTCTGAGAGAATTGGGCTTGTTCAGCCTTGAGAAAAGTTTTACAGGACACCTCCTTATCATGTTCCAGTACTTAAAGAGTGGCAGCAAAGAAGATGGAGGCTCCCTTTTTACAAGGCATTATATGGGAAATATGAGGGGTAATGGATACAAGTTACTCGTGAGAGTCCGGTTGGATGCAAGAGGAAAATTTTTCATAAGAAGAACAATTAGCCATTGGAATAATCTCTCCAGGGAAGAGATGAATTCCCCATTATTTTACACTTTTAAGATTCAGATGGAGATGGTGAAGGGACACCTTTTCAAGACCATGCATTTGCCACGACAGTTTGGATCAAATGCTGCTTGAGTTCCCTACCAGCATGGGATGCTACAATTCTATCATGATTATTTTAATCTATCATGATTGTTTTTTAATGAAACTAAGCACCATGTTCAGATAAGTATTTAATGTGTACCTTTGGTAGTTCCCAACAGGCATTCCAGAATAACAGCTGAATCCCAAAACCAGACCCGTTACTCAGATACTAGGAGCCCTTTGAGTTAAAACCAGGTCAGTCTTGACATACTCATCATGAAGTGATGAACACTTAGACTCTTCCTTGTAGTTCACAGTATGTACAAGTTTCTTTATTGGTATGAAAGTCCTCCATGCAGGAAAGCATTTTGTTGCTTCCCATTTAACCATTGCACACTCCCATCACCAAGATAATCTGATGTTTAGACAGGTATCAACACATAGTTGGTCTCTTCAGCATGAACCCATTTACCCACATACAGACTTCTTTTTTTAAAAAAAATGGACAAAGACAGCACTGCATGAGGGAAGGAAAGGCTTGCTATGAATAAAAGAACATAAAATCGTCATTCACCACTTTGCACCATGTAAGAGAACTATATAAAGAGAATCTGTTCTGGCACATATTCCAGCTGTGCTCTTTCTGCAGTCTAGGAAAGAAAAAACCTTACAGTGTGGTAACCTCTGTCTCTGCCTCACTTACTCTTACAGAAAGTTAAAAACCACATACATTTTTCATTTCACAAGCCTGTCATGATGAAAAGATACTTTGCAAGCTTTCTCTGAGACAATATTATTTGCTGAATAGAAACACAGCTTTTAGAGGTTAAGTTCCTACTTATGAATACAGTTTGCCAAATAGAATAATTAAACTAAAATTTTAGATTTGAAACAATTAGAAGGCAAGATAACCATGGCAAAAAAACGCCAAACAAGGAAAACCAAAATATATCAAGTGCTTTCACAGCTGCACCCAAGACTGTTCAGACAACACTGGTCTTCATTAAAAGCATCAAATCACTACAAAATCAATTACAGATGAAAACAGTGAATTCACTAGTGTGAATATTTCACGTGAGAAAGCAAGCTGAAACTGCAACACAAACCCCTGCAGAAGCATCCTTTCCAAGAACCACTGGATGTCAGAATGAAAGAAAAAAAATTAGACGTCACCACTTCAGACTAACATCAAATCACCTTAACCCTAAGGAACCATTTGCATATTTCAACAGGTCAGAGCGTTGTTTACACTCTACTTAAATCCCTTCACAAAAAGGGACACTATACTTCCCTCTTTAGTGCCTCAGGGAATAGTCATCTTTTATACAAAATTTGAGTTGTCCTATCAACAGTCTAATGCTGTATCTGTGAAAAAATAATCCACAATTCCTCCTACATACATACATTCCTCCTCTTATAGCTGTCTTTGCACTGACTCACCTTTGTTAGCAGAGATTCCAAAAGACTTCTTACCCAAAAAACCCCTCCCTTCTTTAAGTCTTGGTACCTTGATCAAGTCATCCTTGATTCTTGTGCAAAATTTTCCTAAAAACAACTGCTCCAATCCTTTGCCTTCCTGTTTTGATGCTTATCTGCCATACTCATTTTTGCCTCACCAAAGGAGAGTTTCAAGCCCACTCTCTGGTAGCTGGACTCTATGGTGAATAGGAGTCAAAGATATAGAGATTAGAAATAAAAAATTTATCCCTGCTTTCCTTAAACATTCAGCTTTCAAATATCTTGCAAGTGTCCCAGGTTTTTGTACTGCTCATTTTAAACCCAGTCATATTTTCAAAACTATCTATAAAAATTACATTTTTGAGCAGATCTCCCCATGATAGATGACAGTGATTCTGCTTGCTTTGCAAGAGATGTCTGATGAGTGAAGGCCTGTCTGTGAAAAAAACATTACGATGATCCATAGATACAAGAAGTACATGCCCAGAAAATCTGATTTCCACTGCCAGCAATGCTATGCTGCCTCAGAAACTGACCTTCACATCACTGTGTCTGGGAACATGTACCACCTTGGATGTAGGAAAGATGAACTAGTCCTGCAGGAAGCAGGTTTGCATAAACAACCCATAAAACATTTTAGGAGGGGCTTTAGTGTCCTAGAAAATCTGGAAGACGCTGCTTCTCACAGCTTCCAACATTAGGTCACTGCAATTTTTCTGCAGTTAGGAGATCTCCTTTCCATGTGCTGGTGCCAGGAAACACAAGCTAAGCCTGTGCCTGACCCAGGCCCACTGCTGCAAGGGATAAAAGTCTACTGCACTGCCTCAACAAGAAGAGACTGTAGTAGGACTTGTCCCTTTTTTATTGGATAAGAAAATAACTCCAGTGCTTCCTAACCACTGTGCAGGCACTGACAAGAGGGAAAATATAGCTGTACTAACTGATCCCATTTTTAGAAATACAGAATTAATCAAATAATAATAATCCAAAATCCATATACCAATAAACCTTACTTAAAAACCCTCAATTTCTAAACAAGAGTACAATCTGATTTGCCTTGCAATAGGAGACAGAAGAGTGACACATTTCCTTCTCAAGTGATAGGGAAGCAACTCACAGAAGAAAAAACACACCCACAAAACCTCAAATCAAATAAAGTACCGCTCACTGAATAACTATATTTAAATTCATAGCCTTGAGACTGGTAATGCTATACACCTAGCAAAAAAGAAACTGGAGCAATTTAGGCATAGCTCTTTGTAACTGGTGAAAATCTTCTAAACAGTCTAGAAAATTTTTTGATAAAGAGCAATAGAGAAAGGAAAAAAACAGTACCAGTATATACACATCCCAAGCAATGTTATGTAATTTGGCATTGCTAATTAGGTATGCAGTCACAGGTAAGATAGAGCAAAAATCTGCCTCCATCAAGAAAAAAAGCTTGTAGACCTGGGGAAATGGCATGAATTCATGTCAGGGGAGGTTTAGGTTGGATATCAGGAAAAAGATTCTTCACCCAGAGGATGGTTGGGCACTGGAACAGGCTACCCAGGGAAGTGGTCACAGCACCAAGGCTGACAGAATCCAAGAAGTGTTAGAACAATGCTCTTGGGCACATGGTGTGACTCTTGGGGATGTCCTGTGCAGGGCTGAGTTGGACTCAATGATGCTTGTGGGTCCCTTCCAACTCAACTTACTCTGTGATTTTGTGATATGGAAACATGCATGTTCAGACACGAGAAGTATAGTAATAGGAGCTTACCAGGAGAATCTTGTTATTAATTCAAATCTTTTACACAATTTCTAATGTACATGAATTCGAGAGGCTCACTTGAATTTGATTGTATTCACCAATGTTTTCTCAGGAGTGCACACAATTCCCCAGGCCCAAGACACACAGAGGACTTCAGTAAAAGTGCCTTCCAGTCAAAGTCTCCTCTAGAGTTCCTAAAATTTTCCAGGCTTCTTTGCACTAACAATGTGCTACCGTGGTTTTGTTGTATCTTTTTTCTTCCTTCCTCCCATAAAAACAATTTTTATGCTAGTGATACATAATCCACAATTACCTGTTATTTCACAGGCACGATCAGGCTCCCTGGCATCAAAAAAGAACTAAAAGTATCCCACTAAGAACTTTTCCTTTCTGACTACCTCACTACTTCATGTACATACACAGACATTCTTTAATGACTAAATTTTTAATGTAATGTCTCATTATTTCTGCTCAAAAACTGGATGAACTATAGTCATATTTAAAATTTAACCTGTGCTATAACTGCATTTCTCTGCTCATTGATTTATTTTTTTTTTAATTATAATATTGCTGATGACCTTGGTATTGTATCTGCTGCAACACAGATGACTGTCAATATATATGGCCCCACAATCTGCCCTTCACTTTCACAGCATGTCCTCTAGGCCCACATTCCTGTACCCATGGTTTCAGGTCGTGTTAGTGAAATATTCATTTGCATATTTCATTGATTTTTCATACCTAAGGAAAAATGTGCCATGGTCACTCATTGATTTTCCCTTTGGTTACAGTTACGAGAAAACTGATCTTATAATAATCTCTGAATACCTAGACAACTTCAATGATCCAGCAAAAATTTGTCCATACTCATCTATCTGCAGACTAAAATGGAGGAAGTAGGCAGCAGTTACAGTGAAATCAAATATCAGGAAAACAACTTTTTAATTACTATTTTAAAAAAAAGTCAAATAGACTACTCAAAAAGAAAGTTGGTGCTATAGAAAGCCTTTACAAATACACAAATTCTGGAAAATACAGAAATGCTCTTATAGGATTCTGCACAGCTTCTTATTTTTACCATTTACATTAAGTCATCTTCCAGCAAAGACTAGAAAGATACGTGATCAGTAAATGACACACATTTTCATGACAAAAATACATTTTCTAGATATTTCAACTGACAAGCTCTATCTCAAGCTTCCTCTGGTCTAGAAAACTGACAACCTAGACATGCAGACAGGGTAGGACTTCTCAGCAATATTTATGTACTTAAACGCAGAGAATCAAACAGATGAATGTAAACAAAGCAGAACTGCAGTGGGAAGCTTATAAGGAAGAAGACAACAGGAAATGGGACAACACAAACCAATATTTCAACTGCAGCAGGCAAGCCAATACCTCTAAGTTCTTTGTCCACAGCCACAAATCCAGTGCATTTCTCAGAGCTGTAGAGGCAAACAGCAAGTGCCCCCTGTGCTTCAGATCAATATTGCTCAAACTAGGAGAAGGTCAATATTTTAGAAAGGTTTGTGCTCTTGCCACTGAAGAATACACCACTTCTAGGAAATCTGTAGTCTCCTGGGGATGTTATCTCACCTCTGAAGCTAGATGTGGACCTTCTTCATCTGCAACCCCTGGTTCTTCCTGGGAAGTAAAATTTGAAATTTAAAGAGCCCCTCATATATTAGCTTGGTCACAACTTATCACTCGGATGCTGCCCAACCTTCTCACAGCCTTTCAAGTGTTGCAGCTCCCCAAAACAGGCAGTGGCACAAAGGACTTTACTGAAACCTCCTACAGACTGCAGGAACCTCTCCTACTTTTTTTCCTTATGCCTAGGCCAGAGCTCCTTAACACAGTCAGAGTAAGCCCTATTCCAGAGATAAACTGGACAAATTTCTCTCCTCTCCTCATCAGCAAATGGGAATTGAAGTATGGTTGTTTTCTGGGAAAGTTCAAGGAATGAGATCACACATGACAGCAAAGAGAGTATAGAGAAACATTTCTATTAGAATTTAATGGGTAAATGAGGATGACAGAGAGGACAAACACACTAGAAAATTCACTAGCCACTGCTAGCTTTATGACCATAACAACGCTCTTATTGTTTATGAAGAACAGCCTGCCTTGTGGCTGAAGCTTCTGCATGAAGCACTTTAGGATTCCAACATCTACCCAGCCAAAGATACAGTTAAGCCCATCTAGCAGAGAACAACAACAAAACTTCAAATATTCAGGTCTTTTTGTATTGACAAGATTTTTATCTGAAAGTTACAGCAGCTTCTCATATTTGCCACAGACCTACTACTATTTTTGCACAATCTAATAAGACCAAAAAAAAAAAAAGACATATGATATCATATGACTTTGTTCACTCCCTCTTTTTATATTCACTAAGATTTGTGACATCTGAACTCTAACCACAATGTGGGCATTTTTATGGTCAACATCATATCTTTCACACTGCCATTTGTTTCACAAAATTACTTGCATTGTCATGGACTTGAGATTTACAGCTGAAGCTGGCAGAACCATTTCTGATCACAATATATCAAGGGGAGAAAAAGGAAAAATAGTTCACAAAGACAAGCTGACTACTACCTTAATTATTGAGAGACTGCTACATCACAAAAGCAGTGAGGAGATTTCAGAAATTGACAGTCACAAAACTCATAATTTCAGAAGCACCATCCATTTGAAAACTCACCAAAAGTTGCTTTTGTCAGTGGGAATTGGAGGTCTTTACAAGCACTGACACTTTTGCTCTGCATTTCTCAGTCAGGCCAATCATTCCAGCATTTTCCTTTGTTGCTCACCTCCAGCTGATGTCAGGCCACCAACCGGCTGTCTTCATTTCTTTAGCTTTTGACACTCAGGATGTCATTGTTTATGCTTCACCTGCCTTTTCCTGTGGATGAAGAAAGAAATATTTTTGAGTTTTTTATTTTACTGCATTACCTATTTCATTATCCAATCAGGTTACAAATCAAAGTACACTTCAAAATCATGACTAAGCAATCCACATACTCCATACTGCCATCAGGCATGAATTTCACATACTTATGACTTAATTTATTCATTGACAACAACAGTCTGTGCTATCAGTCAGCCTGGTTATATGGTGAGAATAACATTCAAAGATTTTTATTTTCCAATTCACATGAGGGATTGACATAACCCCAAGTGTATCACATGCCCAGTTAAACAAAGGTTTGAAAGCACACACACAAACAGACGCTTATTTATATGCTCCATATAAAAATGGTTTCTGTATCTCATTGGTATCACAAAATATTTCTCTAAATAACTTCGATGTTATTTTGTGGGAGGGCTCATTGCAATAAATTACAAAGTATAGAATTTAAAGGAATAAAAAAATAAATCAAACTTCATGTTGCAAACCAGCCACAACACAGCAATATGCTCAGTGCTGCACACACACAGACAGAACCAAGTCTGAAATTGGGATTACTGAGCCCCAGCATCAACAAACCTGCTATCATTCTGCTATGCAAAGTGGGAATGAACAGAAGATTTGCAAGCACTGTAAATATTCTTGCTAGGGTTATGCTTGACTCTACAGGAGCATGTGGTGTGGTGTTTAGTAGGACAAACAAAGCCAGCTGAATACGAAAGGCAGCACCTAAGTAATTACAATTCTCCTTTTCACCACAGGGCACATGAGAAGAACACAACCTGAGTGGTGGGGTCAGCTTTCTAGGCTGGTCACCTGTCACAGGGCAGGTGACAATAATCCTCTGTTCATACAGCTATTTCAATACCTTTGGTGAGATGCTGGCAAGCAGAGGGTAAGCTCTGGTTCTGCATGGAAAGCTCTGTACTACTCCTTGGGAAATCAGACACCTGCACAGAGCCAGCCATATGCACACATTTTGCAGCTGGTCTTTACCTGTTTCCTTTGTAAAGAGCAGCCTCTACATTGTGTCTCTGCTATTAAATAGAGCAAACATTGCAAGAGTGGTATTTTTTATATATTCATATAAACATAATCATATTCTTTGCAAAGTTAAAAGTATTATTATATGAAGCAAATATACTTCTATTTGCCAGACAGAACAGCTCTCCTTTGAATGTTACATTGTATTACACTATAGAATATATTCCCTCCCCCTCACCCATTTCTTAAGTTTCAAAATGAAGAACACTTTTATAACAGGTAAATACAAATAGGTGGAGAAAAGATTGTTCCAGGAAATTCACTTTTGCAGGAGTTCATCCTCACTGCTAACCCTACACTTGTAACATGAAAGTTTCCCAATAAAATACAATCAATCCTCATCTTGCTTTTTGGAATAATGTTGAAGTCAGGCAGAGCAAAATAAAAATACATCAAGGTTTACTTATGTCTTGAATAGGACCAGAAGCTTAGAAAATTAGGTTAGAAATTCGAAAATTACCACAAAATAGTAATTTACAATGATAAAAAGAAATAACATGGATTCTTTAGACAATAGCAAAGAATTTCAGGGACTGCAGTATTCCAAAGGGGCCTATGTTTTTACAATTAATTGACAAAACTTGAAGATACAGTAAGATTATTTGGATACTGACATCTAAGTTCAGCCACCAAGAAGGACTTTTCATGTTCTGCTGGTGAGTGCTGTAGAGGCAGAATCTACTTCAGAATGGCAAGAAAATTAACAAGGAGATCAAGAGAACTAACTGGAGCTATGCCAAGGATCCTTATGGAGAGTTCAAAAGGACAGATAGATCCCTAGAAAAAACAAACCCAAAAAACCTAACAAGGTTTTTCATCTTCTGGCAAGTGCTGCAATAGTCTGTTAGCATGCCCTTGCTGCCTCTTTTGGATGTTTATTATTGTCAACACAAACTTCCTTAGATTAATCAAGGTCAATGAAGGATGTAAAGGGAATTCACCCTAATTAGAGCCTCTTTCCACGTTTAGACACACAGGGTGCACTCTGTGGAAGTTTAGCATACACAGAGTGGTGTTAGCCCTTAGTTACCTTCAGTGGTGTTTGCTACACACAGACAAATGATTTGTTGTTCTGCAAACTGAGCAGTGTGCTGCTGCAGTTACTCTGCCAGCAGCATTAGCAAGAGCCACTTCAAAGCCAGCCTTCTGTTTTGCTGGGCATGAAGCAGTTTTGGAAATACTACTGCTTGCTAAATACCAAGGGAAAGGGCAGGATCCTCCTTGGTGGCACATAGGGATGCTCAGTATCTCTCAGGAAGTTTGAAGGATCTTTGACCTTCCAATAAAAGGTTGTCTGCTTAATTTAAAAACTTCATGGCCCTGCTGCATTTTCCTTTCATAAACACAAAATCATCAGCTCTTGCTGTTATAACCTTTTGGTGTTTGTCCACAGGACACCAGTAATGATACTCTGTAATTCTCATGGTAGTGTACGCCCTGCTGCAGGACAGAGCTGTCTGTTCTAAGACAGAGAGAAGCTAAGTCCAGATATGTCTAGTGCAGAAAAAAAAAGTTGGTAGGAATTTTAAGGGTTTGCATCATCTTACCAGAAAAATAGGACAGGTCTCCAGACACAACTCTTTGTGTGCCAGTATTCCTTACACTGATATATGGGCAATTTAGAGCATTGAGTTCTAAAGCAACCACTATTTTAAACAGTTACTATGCATTTACTGTAAATAAAGCTGACTTAACACTTTGGGGAAACCTGCACTCTGCCAGCTGCCTGCCAAGCTGGAAACCAGGTTCCTGCAGTGTCCATAACCTTGAACACCCTGATGGCCTAGGAAGCCAGCTGCCTAGGGAATGGCTTTAAACAAAATAATCTTTCTTTCTTCAAGTTGACTGGTTCACTGGGTTTCTCCTCACAAATATTTAAACTACATTAAAAATACTATTTTTTTAAGCATTTGATCCAATTTGGTTCCAAAATAATTCTTTGGTCCTACCTTTCTCACCCCACAAGCTAGATAGAATATTTTCCTCCCGATGAAAATTGCATAGGAGAGAAATTCCTTTTTCTAGCCAGCACCATCTGGATGTAAAGCTTAAAATGTCAAGAGGGCATGAAGGGAACTGCAGCAGGCCAGCTTCCTACACAGGGAAGGCTAATGTTCATTTACATACTCATTAAAATTCAGCATGCTTCAAAAAGATAGAAGAAAATTGAAGGAGATAATATATAAATGCAGTAAAAAGTAACAAAAAGCAGAGATAGCCTAAATGCAGGAAAGAGAGAAAAAAAATACTGCAGACATTGAACAATTTGAGAAAAGAGACTGTTGAAAAGTCAGAACTTGATACAAAACTTAAGAGAAAGAAAATCACTTTATAGGAAAAAACAGTAAATATATCTAGACCAGCAGATCTCAAGCTTGTTGTAACTGGGGTTTCATCTAACAGCAGGAGCTATTTCCAGAGGCCAACCCCTCTTCAATTAGCTAGAAGAAAGATGCTGAATGTGCAAGACTCTCGGTGGACCATCACTGCTCCCAGTGCTCTGGAAGATCTTTCCCACTTTGACTTTATACATTGAGACAACAAAGCATGGTAAGTGCAGAAGACGCATTTTTAGAGGAAAGGTGCCCTGAAGCTACTGTAACTTGTCCAAGCAGGATGTCCTCAGTTCAGAGGATAGCATGCAGCAGTCACATCCATTTTCATTATTAGCACAGAGAGCTAAAAGGAGTGGTGTCCTTCCCCTCACAAAAACATACAGACAGCCTTATAACATGACAGTCCCAGGTTCACAAAGGCAATTTATGTAGGTTTCTCAGCATCTTTTTGTGGTGTTTACACAGACTTCCTTCACAGGACTCCAGAAACATGGGAAATACTTTTGTGGTTATTTTCCATTCCACTGTATTGCTCTGTGCTATAGGAAGAAAAGAGATCTCTGTGACATGCATCAAGGGATGTCAGAACCATAATAAAGCCTCTGGAGCTCGTTAGCATCAATTTTATCCTTCTTACTCTCCTCATTGGAAGCAGTCCAGAACATAAAATTTACATTGTACAAAAATTGTACAATATCCAACAAGAAAGGGTGAATTAATTTAATCTCTAAAGTTTCATGTAAACTTTGCACATCTAGCTCAATAATCATCAGAACTTTGACAAAGAATATATAGGCTAGTTGGAAGGACTCTAATTATAAATGCATTCCACCATCAATCACTCAAAGCCAAGCATACATAAGTATAAAAGCCATCTTTTACAGCTGTGGAAATCCTAATTGCAGAGGGACAATGCCAAGAAGTCCAGTAGAATGTGCTAATATCAATAGTTCACACACTGAACCATAGGATACAGCAGCAATATTCCACCTGCTCTTCTCACCAATATCAACAACACATTCATTCTAAATGAGAAAAAGTTTTGCTGCATCTTGAAGGTATTAAAATGCAGGATAGTGTAATTGAGAGTGTTTACCAGCCTCACAATAGGTAGCTTGTGCAGTGCTACCTTGCAACCTGAGATACTTCTATTGGATACCTATTGCAAATTCAATAATTTTTTCTGCTTTGAAAGTATCATACATGGAAAGCCCCCCAGAAACACGTTCTGATGCCAAACTAAAGTTAAAAGAAACTGCTGAACATGGGGTAGGAATATCCTGAGGTAGACATACAGGAAAAGCAGCCAGCAGAAGAATAAGGTTGATTGGATCTTTAACAATCACTCATTCATCAAGATACACACCATCAGCGTCTCACCCATGAACTGTGGCCTTATAGCATTCCCAAAAGCAGCCATAATGACACAGCTGCTCTGATGTTTCTCCTCAAGAAAGGATCATGTTCTACAACAAACCTGAAAACACGACTATGAAGAAATGTGGGATTATGTTTGGGAACAGTTGAAGCTTGAGCACTTCATTACCCAGACCTCCTCTTTACCATTTTTTTTTCTCAAATCTTCCTCCTTGTTTACCCTGTTCCCCTTCTTAGCCTGACTTCCTTCCCTTTGCTAGATGCAAAGTTAATATTTCACAGTTCTGTTTTAGCTTCAAATTAATATTTTATTCTTATAGTCAATATTAATGCTATCCAGCATAAGAAAATTACCATTGATCTGTGTACCACACATTTTGTGAAAATAGCAAACTCAGAATCACTGAGGTTTTGTTCTGTGCTGTGACCTTTGCTATGAAAATGAAAAAAAAGTACAAACCCATTCCATGAAATTGCTTCTCCTGGCAAAGATTTGTCACACAGTAGTTTTCATTCACTGCTCTGACCCAGCACCTTGCAAAATCATGAGCTCGATGGGCTCCAAGTAGATAGAAAAGCATGTATACCTGCTCACTGACAATACAGGCCTGGATCAGCCCAAGGAGATGCCTGCATTTCACAGCAAGGTGCCCGGTGCCAGCTGGGAACACTGGGCCAACAAAAGTGACAGGTGCTGCAGAGATTACAGATGTCACCCCTTTTCATCTCTATACATTAGAGAATTTTCAAGGTAAAATAAATTCCAAATTCAACTCTCAGGTCAGCAAAAAAAAAAAAAATCCTTTAAAGCAAAGATTCATCTTGAGGATCATCAAAGAAATTCAAGAACAGCAGATCCATTTGCTCATTACAACTTTCAGGGTAACTCTTTTAATTTAAAGTTAATACCATCTTTATTTAACAAAGAGCTTAAGCACAAAGGGCTACAATTTAAAGCACCAGCATTTAAGGATGAAGCCACAATGAGAACTTAAAACATGTCAGCTCTCAACTCTGTATCTAGATACCAAATCATCAAGATTCGGATCAAGTCTATACAAGCTACTTCCTAATTTGGCACCTTGTATGACTTCAGTCTCATATTCCTAAGAAAGTAATATCCTCATGTCCTCATTCTGTCACTCTAGATTTCAATGGTACACAGAGTTTTGTCAGCTGGATTCCTGACACACACTCAAAATGGGCAAATGGTTTAAAAAAGGCAAAATATATACATCTGTCTCTTCTACTCCCCCCTCTATTATTAAACAAGAGCCCAACAAGCCAACTGCTAGGGGTTTTATTTTTTCATCTCACTAGGAGTCATGATCTCTTCAGAATCAATTACAACAGCTGAAAGAAGTAGCTTTTTTTCACAGAAACATGTACTTAAAGACTGTGAAGCTGCATCGATTCAATGCTTATCTGGGAAGATGTTGCTGCAATTAAGATCAGCAGTGCAAACAACTCTCAGAGTCCTTGACTCCCAAACACTACAGTCAGTAGTTTTACTGAGTTGGATGACCTGTGATCCAGCAGATACATGACAAACTCTGTAGTGTCTTAGGGGTAGACACAGCACTACGCTCTTAGCACCCTAAGCCAGCTGCAGAACTGACTCACTGAACTTCCAGAACATAATTCAACAGTCTCAATAGCATGTAGAAAAGTATAAACACAGCTAGCCAGCCAACCTTACAGCACTTTCTGTATATACAAACTGAACCTGGTGCTGTTCAAAAAAATTGAAAGCAGTTTCCATTTATTTTTCTATGTCAATGGAAAGATTTTAGCCAACCGGTGTATTATTATAATCTAAAGTTCTTTCACAAAGAACACTTACAAAAGAATATTCAATAATTTTTCAAAAGTGTGTTTTAAAAGATTTAATTAAGGAAGCAAGTGAATTTCAATATATTCAACACTAGAGCTACAAAAAAAAAAAAATCGACTTATTTTTTTCAGTAGTTGAAACGCAAGAGTGTGGTCCATGGAAATCAGGAAATTCAGGATTACCCAAATGAAATATTTTTCACTTTTAACTGACATAAAAAAATGAAAATATTTTGGTTTGGGTTGAAATATGACATTTTATTTCCTTTGGGAATGTTTTTCCTGTTTTTTAAATTATGTTTACTAGAGCTTCCTGTAAAGAATATCACTTAGAAAAATCACAAAATCACAGAATGATTTGTGTTGGAAGGGCAGAGTTCAAGAAGTGTTTGGACAATATTCTCAGGCACATGGTGTAACTCTTGGGGATGGTCCTGTGCAGGGCCAGGAGCTGGGCTCAGTGGTCCTTGTGAGTCCCTTCCAAGTCAGCGTGTTCTGTGATTCTGTGGTTCCGTGAACCTCTGGAGATCATCTTGGCCAACCCCCCTTTGAATATCTCCGGAGAGAGATTTCACAACCTCATTTCCTCACTGTTCTTGTCATTTTTACTGAAGATGAGACTGTTTCCAAGTTTCACCAAAATCTATAGGTGGTTTTGCTGACTTGCAAGTGCATCTTTTGGCAACAAAGCTCTGTACCAATTTTTTTGTTTGATTTTGCTGGTCAGCTTGTGCTACCAAGTCATAAATGCCCAGTGACAACCTGCCAACCAAACTCAGTGCAAGCAACACACACACAGGTAACATCAGCAGTGTGCTAATTCAGATCAGCTATGGACTCAATCTGATGAGGTATAAGCCAGTAAAAGGAAGGCAGCAGGATTTTTTTTTTCTCTCCCTCAGACTGAATTAAAATTTCTTAGTGCAACAAGGAGGAAAGGGGACCATAGGAAGGGAGTTCCCCAATATTATTTTACCCAGCGATGTAGTAAATCTGAATTCAATGCTGTATTCTGGCAGGGAGATAAGGATGATAAGAGAATGCATATGGTTCATAGTCCCAAGACTGTGCAGTTCAGGAAGAGCTAGAAAATGTTATTCGCTGCCTTGCACTTCCTCTGAAAAGACTTCTTTCTCCTTCTCATTAAATACATAGCAAATAAAAAGAAATACAAACCTTAACAATCTTCTGCCCCTAGTAGAAAACAAATAATGCCAGGACTAAGATTTAATACTACAGAAAGCAAGCTTGCTTTCTTTTTCTTGTCACAGTTTTGTAGTCCAGGTGGGAATGGTTAGATAAGTAACTGAAAGGGGGTGAGAAGCCCTGATATACAAAGAAAATGAAAAAAAAAAAAAACGTGGAAGCATTAGGACAGATGCTGGTCATTTACCTGTAGTGTAAAAACGCTGGGGAGACAAGTAACTGTGAGTAGCAGCAGGAGGTAGAAAATAGACAATAGAGGTACTCTGCAGGCAGGAGAAAGAATACAAAGAAATTGAAAAGAAGGAGCGACTGCATGGGTAAAGATCCTGAATGCTAGAAGAGCCTGCTGAACATAAGATAATTCAGTGGGGCAGGGTTGCACTGTAGTGTGAGAACCTCTTGATCTATGCCAGTGCCCTTTGGGACACAAAAGCAACTGGTTCACTAACAACAGAAACATCCTTTCAAAATTCTGCACAGTCCCTTCTGAATTTTTGCCAAATATCACAAGCTAGGGAGGGTCTATCTCAGAGGCCTCAGAGAGAACAAGGTGACCCAGCTGATGATCCCATACAGGCAATTGTGTCTTCTAGGAGTCACTACTGAACTTCCTTCAGGTACTGGATGCTGAGGGAGCCATCTTTCACAATGAAGTACAAACGATATTTGGTTTACCTGAGCTTAAAAAGTCCACATGTTTTACAGAACCACTCTTTTAATATTGTTTCCTTGCAAATTTTCACTTTTGATCAAGTTCTCACTGCTGTTTCAACCACCCGCCCTTTGAATCCTTTGTAACCGTTGACACAAATATAGCTGGTGATAGGTTTTCCATGATTTCTTCTAGAATTCACTGTGGTTCACAGCCCTTTCTCAATCCTCAAAGAAAGTTACTTCTATACAATTAAGATGGTGTGTGTGGATAAAGATGAAATCTGTTTGTCACATCTCTTTCTCTGGAATATTCATTGCTCCCAGGAGTTAACCCATACACCCCATTTACAAGATGAAACATCTTCTCTCATTTTTTTCCATAAATATAATGAAAATATATTAGATTGCTGGGATTTATACAGAGATATTTGGCAGGATTTTCGGGTCTGTCAAAGATAAGTTGAATATGTCGTTCTTCTACACAGAGAGAATTATCTGAATAAATAATGTATTAGGAGAATTTCACTCCTTATCTATGTCTGATTCATTCTCAGACAAGCATATATACATTTGCACTGGTGTCAGTCAGGTTGCAGAACACATAAACAGAAGCAAATGTGTTTTTAGTTTCTTTAATACTCAGGGTAGAAAACTGACTAGTAACACTGATATACTAAAACAAACAAAAAAAACCCACCTCTTCAGGTATAGGAAAGTGAGTAATTTATTTTCTTTGTTTCAGCTTTTCATTATGTTTGGTTTTAGTTTTACCTTGTAAAGTTTTAACACAGGAAACACATAAAACCATCTATAAAGCCTTTATCAATTGCTTCTCACACAGCACTGCAGAGCACTTTCCAATAGCTCTTAATTACAGAAGCCAGCACTGGAAGCACCATGGTCAGAAGAGCAATTGGCTTACTACTGGTTTTGGACATATATCTGTCCACCAGGCCACTTGCCTGCACACATGGACACTGTCACAGCACTCACAAACCTGTTTAGACAGACAGCTGATGGGTGCATAGGATCAGGCTTGACATACACTTGTCTCCATAAGATCAAACAACGGAGGTGGTTATCTGTATAACTCTGAAGGAGAACTTCATGATACTCTACGGATTTTCTCACTTGCTGGCACAGGGAAATGCAACCTTTTGTTACTGGTATCACAGAGAAGTGTTCAGTCTCACAAAGAAGACATACTGTCCCTCACACTGGATCTACTGTGAAGTCAATGACAACTGACTGCTTGTAGTTTGAGAGGAAAATAAAAAGTTGTAGTTGAGAAGAATGTTCCTGTTCCAAAAGAAAAGGGAGCAAAAGCACCTTAATTCCAGCACAGATGAAAATGGCAGGAGATTTGTTTCTCAAAAAAACATCTCAAACCTTTTTAAAGTATGCACAGTCTCCCACGTACGTTTAGTGATATAAGCATGCAACATTCAACTAATACTGAATTCTTCTCTACTTCATCTAAAAGATATGTCATGCAATTAATATAGTAACTCACACTTTTTTCAGTGAAAGACATCTCTCTTGAGCCTTTTTTATTTTAATTTTTCAATTGCAAGAGACATAAGGTATTTATGCCTTAGATCTGTAAGAAAGACAAGTGTGGAAGTGAGATTGGTTTTAAAGACAATCACTTACTACTCAGGAGCAAAAGGCAATTTTTTTTGCAGGATGACACAGTAATACTTTATGTTCATCAATGGTTGCTTCAAAGAGCAAAGGAATCCTCTGTTCCCATATCCACTTGCTTATATCCATGGCATGAATAACTGGATTAAATTGTAAATTCAGATTTGACATCAAGTTTTGAATGAGTAAAGATAGCAAAGCACTAGACAGATCATCTATCTTCAGACTGTGAGACTATCTTCAGCTTTCCTGAACAGAAATGAGTATGTTTTCACAAAATATGCTGAGTTGGAAGGGACCCACAAAGATTGTTGACTCCAGCTCCTGGCCCTTCAAGGGACTGACCCCAAGAGTCACACCATGTGCCTGAGAGCAGTGTCCAAACGCTTCCTGAACTCTGTCAGCCTTGGTGCTGTGACCACTTCCCTGGGGAGCCTGTTCCAGTGCCCAAACACCCTCTGGGGGAAGAACCTTCTCCTGATATCCAACCTAAACCCCCCCTGACACAACTTCAGGCCATTCCCTCCCATCCTGTCACTGATCACCACAGAGAATACAGTAAAAGAGAGCAGGCAACGACCACAGCATGTAAGCATGCAGGTGCTCTGGCCAGGCTTCATCTGCATCAGTGAAATATCTACAGTCCCCAACACCTGAGCAAAATGTGTTGGCAGAAAAATGAAGTTAGCTGGAAAAACTTGAACACAGACTAGCCCAAATCTCAGTGTTTCAGAAGCCAAGAGAGCTTTGAGCAAATACACCAGCCAAGACTTGTCTGTCTTGTCCTTATAGTCCACTGAGGAGACTGAGAAAGACAAACAGAGCTTAACTAAGAGCTCCAATTCTAGATCTGCTCATCCAGCATTAAGAAAAAAGCCCAAGTATCTGCCTGCACCTTCCATACAAAAATCATGAGTGCAAATAACTGCAAAGAAATAACCCAAAAAGCTAGAGCTCCAAAATTTATTTGAATTTCAATTGCATGCAAAACTTATCCAGGTACTCACTGATGGACTTTCTATTATTTTTGCAATTGGAAAGACAAAGTGTGTTACATCTGCCTGCTGCAGCACCGGCTCACAAAATCAGTACCAGTCAAATACAGGCCACTACAGGTGACAGAACCCCAGACAGAACAAACTTCAGTCCATACTGTACATGCCAAAGGTACAACGGATTTGTTACAGGTACCTTATATTGAGCATGCAACAACAGAAATCATTCAGATGACAAATGGCTGTTTTTCTCATATTCTGTAATTTCTTGTATTCTAAAAAGTTTTGTTATGTCTCAAAAAAGTAGGACTGTCCTGGATTAAAGCAACAGAGATAAACAGCAACATCTTGCACAGGCTGTTTACCAAGAAATGGCCTAAATACACCCCAAAAAATGAAAGCAAACAACAAAACCAGAACCAAAACAAATAACAAAACAACCCCACACACACCAAAATACCCAACAAAACCCCCAAGAGACTGGTTCTCTACCTGCAAGACTTTGAATAAATCTTTGATATTCAGCTTTCTCATCTCACATCTGTGAAATAACAGCAATTATCTGACTGTATCAAAGGAATGACCATGAGATTTAGCCATAGATTGAAGAACACACTACATGTGTTGTAAACCACATTCAGAAAACTAGAATTATTAAACTGATAAAACAACAAAGCATTTAGCATCACAATAATTTGGCTTCAGATTAAGAAAATAATAAAAATCACACTACTGAATATTCTCCTTCAAAACAATTCCCACCACAAGTCCATTTGCAAATTTCAAAGCGAGGCCTCAATCTTTCCTACATTCAATACAGATTTAGAAAAAGCCATACAGAAGAGAAAGAATCAGTATTTCCTTTTCTCCTGTGGGAGCTCAAGTTGTGGGATTTTAAAATACATCTGGAGGAGCCACTAGATGATTTCTGGTGCAAGTCTCCCAGGATAGTACTTTAAACAAGACCTTGGGCAATACATCTTCTTTCAAGGGAAACAATAGAATTGCTCAGATGTCTACACATGTGCTCCACCACTTTAAGAAAAACTGTACCTTTTTTCAGAAATGTCTTTTGGTTTTTATACTTAGAAAAAAAATAAAATAACAGTACCAATGGGAGAATACAAGAAAGTGCTGCCATCTTCAGTAAAATTTCCCTGCCAGGGCATACCTGCTTTGGGCACAGAAGTTTTGAAGCTCAGCCAGCACAATAAGATGGACTTGTAGTCTGAGAAACCCATCCACCTCACCTACGCACTTTTAGCCATCGCTAACCTCCAGCTAAATAGCTGCCAGCACGAGAGTAGACCAGATAGAGTTTTGAGCCAGAAACTCATATGATGTGATGGTTTGCCAAAGAGAAAACCTGGAGAAGTCCCATATTCAGCCATTACTCCTTCATTCCTATCAGAAGAGGGAGAACAATATCATTATAATAAAGGAATGACCAATAGGAGCCTGGGGATAAATTTTGACAGGACAGCACTGATTGGGATCGTTCCCTCACATACAATTATAAGATTTTAGTACAAGCTACCAGGAGAAAACTATGAGAACTTGCAGGTTTGTTAAGAAATTTCAGTCTTGCTTAAAGCATTGTTTTGTCCATACAGAGAATCATTATTATTAATGATAATCATAATTATCTCTGTTTACTGATCACGAGAAAATACAGTGCCTGATGAGCAGCTGTCTCTCAGTTTGTTATTTTCATGCTCTTTCTGTGAAGGATCCTATTGTTCAAACACATTTACATTTGAAAACACATAGCATATGGTAAGAATGACATTTAACAGAACTCTTGCTTTGCTAATGACCAGGCAAGCCAGGCTGACTGTCCTCATTCCTGCACCACAAACCTGCCCTCAGCCCAATAAACCATGAAAAAACAGGCCAGTTTTGAGCCGACATGAAAGGAAACTGAACCTGTGGCATCAAGGAGAGAACAAACCCATGGCAGTAAGGCTGTAAGCCTGCCCCTTGCTGACAGAACTAGCGTCTTTCAGAGTGGCAGAGCATGAGAAACAGAGATGGAAACAGCAAACAGCTGGGTGCCACAGGAACCTGAGTTGGGACTGGGTATTAACTGCCTGACCCCAGAAGGGGGGGACCTGCAGTCACTACAGGAGAGGCCCAAAAGAGACCTCCAGGATCACCTAAGTAGCATCAGGTGAGATCTCCAACCCAGTCAGGGCTGCGAACCTTGTATCTAGACCTACTACGCTGGCATGCTGGATTCATTTGCAGGACTGATTCTCCCTCCCACAAAACACAGAAGTCACGCTTCTCATTCCTCTCACTAACATCCGTTACAGAATAACTGGTTCCAAGAAAACGGAATGAGCCTGCCTGTGACATAAACGACACTCCCACTACAGCTGAATCTGTCAACAGCAGGTCTTAGCTCTCCAGACTGATCTAGACTGAATTGCTTTTTCAAACTCTGAACAGCTATCTAAACTGAATTTCCATGTTGCTTTTTTTCTTCCAAGATAAAACAGGAAAATACGATTCTCGCAAAAGTAAATTAGACCAGCCACTGGGGAAGCAAAACTTGTACACTGAGTGATTGCTTTGGCTCCAAGCAAATTTAATCTTTTCCAATCTTTTCCTTTCCTCTTTTTTTCTGGCATCAGGCAAAAGCTTCATATCTGACCACACTTTTTCAACGGGCTTTGATCTAAGCTATGTTTTGACAATAGAGGATTAAAATACCTGTTATGTAAAAGAGCATGGACCATGCATATTCATGCCTGCAAACTGTCTAGAGAATTCATTCAATTAAATACCCACTAGTTTTGACATAGGAAAGAGTACTGCCATTAAATCTCTATCAAGAAAGGATAAATCAATAAAAAAACTTTGTAAGAGAATCTAAGTAACCAAGATTTACTCTCTTTCAGTAGTGTAATGCTTTGCTTTCCCTCTTCAAATGACAGATGCCAGACAATTTAGGTTTTTCTTTGAGACTCAGAACCTTAATTTAATTTTATGTTTAAATGGTCATTCATTCCAGATTTTTCCATTCACATAAGAGAAGTTATCACACTTAAAGGGACCCTGACAAAACTGAGACAGAAAACATAGGTATACAGACACATTTTTAAAGATGACTAGGGCTGCTTTTTTCCTGCAGATTTTTTCTAAAGGTCTCTCTTTGCTCTGTTTGCCTTCCTACACAAGTCATAGATTTTTATCTGGTTTTACATTACCACATCCTAAAATATGCTGTGAAACCTCTGAATGCCTGTTTCCTCCTAAAGCCATGCAGATTCTCAAGCAACATGGAGAGGATACTCAAAGAAGGATATATTACCAGCAAAACTGTTGGCAAGTTGGTGATATCTTCTTATTCACTTTAACTTAACAGGAAAAGTGACAAGACATACATTAAACCTCCATGCTTGTTGATTTTTAAGTATTCAGCCTTGTGCTTCTACTCCACTGCAGCTAGTACATCCTGCAACTCCTAAATAAAAACACCATGAACTTCTATCTCCTTCTGGAAACACACTCTCCAGAGCTTACTGCTTCTCCTGCTGTGAGAATGGTAAACTGTTCCAAGGGTCAGTGTCCAAGGTTTCCAATTTGGTAGATCACATTGCTCTGTTCCCATCACAAAACCCACAATATGCATGCTGTTAGTCTATACCGGTGCAGTAGGTCAGACTTATTCCTGAAGTGCTGTTTATGAACTGCAAATAATACCTTTGGTAAAACTGTACCTTTGAAAACACTGGTAGCCAGGGAAGATAGTTCTGACAGAGGATGAGCCCAAGAACAATAGGCTGACCCTAACTACTGCAAAGCCATTCTTTGGCAAGTGACACCCATGTTATTTTGCAGGTGTGTAACTATTGGCTAGTGCTTTCTTCTTGCACTTCACTACCATTATTATTATTTTAAAATATGGCTGCTTCTGTATATTAAGACTGAGGAAACTTGCAGTGCAAAGGGACTTGGGCATGACTCTGACTCTTTACTGCTTGGAAGGAAAATGCTATGTGCCCCAGAGGCAGGAAGACAATCCTCCATAATTAAGCTTTTCTAACCCTGAGTTGTCACAGGTAACAGATACACATATGATACTTATGTACAGCCAATTTCCTTTAGACTTACTTTCACCAAATGCAAGAAACCTGACTGCAGGATTTGCAGTAATGGTGACTGTGTTTGTCCCTGGTGGAGAACGAGAGCAAGGTGTGGGGAAAATAACACCCATTTTTCAAAGCTCTTTCTAGGGGCTTTCAACCCCAATACACCGTTCAACAAATACAAGAAAGTCTTCTGTTTATTCCAGGAAGTGCAGATAGGGGAATCTTGGGGGATTACTGCAGATAGGGGAATTTGTCAGGCAAAAAGCAAGTACTAAAAAATGGTGTTTGAATAACAAATATAGAGGAAGTTTCTGAGGTATTTTATAATGTCATAAAAAAAAAAAATCAAGATTAAATTTTCATTCCATACATTCCCCACCTGCTGTAAATACAGGGTAACTAATGGGATTTGGGAGGCAATTTTATTTTATTGTTTCAGAATAAGAAGTTTTAAGCCCAGTACCCACTCCTTTATCTGCCCCAATGCACTTCCCACAATCTGATTCTATCTGTGCTCTTTCAATTGAATCATAAGTAGTATTTCCACATCCTTAGCAATGCTTTTGTTTCTAAAGCAGACAGTTTGAAACATTTGATAAAAAAATAAATCAAACCCTTGCTACTTTTTCATTCATGCACAGCAGTGTCTATAAAACGAGTTCTGGAAACTACCACACCGACATCCGGGCTATCCTGGGTCCCTGAGCCATGGACTGTATTGCTGGAGTGCAGCCAGCCACCCTTACATCTGCTTGCAGGGCAAACAAGCACACTGTAATTGGACGTGCCCAGGTGAAAGGTCTGTCCCCTCTCCTCTAAGCACCCCTCACACCACCTATGCCAGGTAATGAAGCAAGGGATTTACAGGAAAATACTCCTTTTGAGGGGGTGACATATTTGCAATGAAGGGCTCCACTTTTTTGTGGAGCAGATTTGTCACTGTTTCCAAGTTCTTCAGAAACACCCAGGAGCTAAGCAATGCTTGACAGTTATGTATCAACAGCCCTGAGGATTTTTCCCATCCACTATTTTGGGAGAAACACAACTTCCTCATGCTGAAAGGAACAAACATAAGGATCTAAAACGTTATGTACTAGACAGACATACCACCTTACTGCAGGGCACACGCATTCAAACGAGCAAAGAGAGTTGCAAGCATTGGCTTACCATAACTTTTCCTTCATTTGGCTAGAATACAGTCATTCTACTAATTGATACTCCTACCACAGTGTCAAACAAACAAATTGGATAAAACACAGTTTGCCAGTATTTTGTCACATTCTGGGTTTCCTGGCAATAGTTACTGTCTGTATATCCTGGGGCACCAACAGATGTAAGGTCTGATAAAAGCTGTTTCCCCAATATCATGTCCAAGAAAAATGCAGGCTTTATTCTGAAATGTATGCACACATGGCAGATTAAAAAAAGACCGCAATTAACCCTCTGCCCCCTGGTCCACATTAGCTTTCAAATTTCAAACAGGTTTTTAAGCTTCTCCAACCCAGTCCCCATCTCTCACAGGCTACATGATCCTAGAAAAGGGGCTGAATATGTCTTTTTTTTTTTCTGGAAAAGATGCCAGAAGAATCCATCCATTCATTAGCTCCTCCAGAAGATAACACGGAAAGAAATTTGGCTCAGGTGGAACCAGATGGCTGATGCTTAATCAATCAGAACTCAAAGTTGCTGTTGTTGAGCGCTACTCCAAAGTAAGCCACGCTTGGCACACACAAACACTTCGGACACTGAAGAGTATCTGAATGGGCTACAACAAACAGCACCTGACAAGGTTTCTTTAAAAACTGTTCATTGAAACTGAGGAGGTTTACAAAATCCCACCAAATAGCAACGGTGGCCAACAAAACTTGGACAAGTTTGCTAGTCACCACAGAAAGTCAGAATCAAACCCAGACCCAAACTACTCTTTAGTTTGATGCTTGATTTCCTTAAGAACACCTAGAGAGGGTAAGAATTCGTGATAAGCATCCAACAGTGTTTACTTCTCTCACAAGGTTACATCCTGATATTTCTTGGGAAGGAAGGAGTCAGTCTACTTGCACCAGCCAAATTACTTATTCCAGAAAGACCGATCTATTCTGCCTCTGGAGCCAAAGTGTATTTTTTACTCTCAACATTTCTGTTTAAAATAGTGTTCTCTTCTGTGTATGCATTAAGAGGTAGACATGGAAGTTTTTAAGTAACAGTACAGAGAAAAAACTCAACTGGAAAGTAAAACAACTGAAGGTTAACTTGATGCCTCCATTTGGTCAACAGCTATACCGCTTGAAAAACAGCTTTGATTCTATCACATCTCTCTTCTCACACAGATCCTGATCCAAGTCATTTACATTTCTTTTTACCATAGGGGTTTCAACTTTGCTTTATACATTCTCAATTGTGACACTAGGGAAATCAGGGTTCGTCACTGCAGATGAAATCTAGAAGGCTCCATCAAAAAGTAAGGATTTGGACACTTAATGATTCTTCATATATGCTGACCCTAAGTTTTATTACAGAGAGTTGTTGACCTGTTACACTGTTGACCTGTTGAAGCACAAAAGACTCCCATTTTACCAGGTGGTGTTTTTAGCCCACTTGGGCCCATGAAATTAAAGAGAGTGAAAGACAGGTGTGATGTATCAACTTGATGTCCAGGACTTATACAAAATTAATCTGAAATACTTTTCAATCCTCTGTTCTCAGATTTTCTCTGCTTCCCAGCTCCCAGGGATTCATCTCTCATTGTATGCTGTGAACATAACTGCAGTGAGCCATTTGGTTATAACAAGCTCATTTTGTAACCAACCACAACAGTAACAGCTGTTCATCCCAGAGCCAGCACAGACGTGCTGCACCCAAGTGGCACACTGAGCACTGGCACTTTAGCTACCCAAATCAAAGGCAATAATAACAAAAGTATGTGTTGGGGAGATGCCAAAAAGAGTCTCGCCTGATTCTGAGCAGTCCAGGATTGCCACAAACCTTATTGTCCATGACTCTAATGATAAATAAGAGATTTTTGTGGGGCATAATTTCAAATTAAGGTACAATGTAAAAAAATACAAAGTCTGTTCAAACTAGAAGAACAGAAGAGATCATGAAATACCATAGAAAACAGAGGGACTGAAAAAGAATTTAAGGAATGCCTTCCATATACTAGCCACTGAAATATATCTTAGCTACCCTAGAAGGCCAGCAAGGAAGCTGGAAGGACTTCTTGATGACCATGTTACAAAACAGGCACTCAGGAATGATGAGGCCAAGAAGCTCAATGCACGCTTTTGGGCAGTTGCTACTACAGAAGGTACTGGAGAGATCCCACACCTTATGCGTTCATTGTGGCAGAGAGCTCGGAGAAGCTGCATCATTTTAAAGCAAGGACACAGGCAGTGTTAGAACAAACAGAAAAATTGGAGGTTATTGCGTTACCAGGAATGGATGGCATTCAACTGAGAGCTCTGGGGAAACTCAAGTGTAGAGCTGTGGAACTTCTGGCTAAGGTTTGTAGATGATAAACACAAAAAGCTGCTTTGCTACAGGACTGTAAAAGGAGTCCAAAAAGGGCTCTAAAGAGCATCATGGGGACTACTGAAGAGTGATTTCCGGAAAAACTATGACTGGATAATAAAGGCTCTTTCATAAATGATTCTATGAGCCTTCAAGTCTAACAATCACTTTTCAGGATGAAGAACAGTAAGCAGTGGGGTCTTTGGGGAATCAGAGCTGAGACTTTTTCTACTCCATATCTTCACCAGTGACCTGGAGAGGGGAATGAACAGCTAAAAATCAGTTTGTGAGTGCTACTAAACACTTGCAAGCAGTTGAATGCTATACTGATGGCAAGGAACTTCAAAAGGAGTTCACAGAATCAACTGAGCAGACAAAAACCTGGCAGGAGAGAAAACTAGTGAAAAGAAGGCATAAGAGGTTATTCTTCCACGGTGTAATATCCCTGTATGCTCACTTCTTTTGTACTGCATGCAGTTCTCGTCTCAAGGATGCAGTTGAGTCAGAAACAGAATCACAGAAGGAACATCTGAAGGAACCTCAAGGTCATTGAGTACAACTCTGCTGCTCAAGCAGGCTCAGCTAGAGAAGGTTGTCCAGGAACATGTCTGGCTGGGTTTTAAATGGCTGAACAAGTGGAGACACCACAAATTCTCTAGGCAACCTTTTCCCATTTTCCTCACCTTCACAGCAAAAAATTGTTTTCTTGCATTAGATGGAATCTCATCTGTATTAATTTATGCCCATTGCCTAACCAGCAATTAATTTATGCCCATTGCCTACCAGCAATTATGCCCATTGCCTAACCAACAATCAATGAGGGCATCCAGAGGATAAGTGCTTTACATGGAGTCACTACAACCTGAGAGAGTAGAAGGCAAATGGGAGTAGTTTCCCTGAGGTTTACTGTCATGAACATGATGAATGACCTTAATGAAAAACTGCTGTTACCATCTCTGACTAGCCAAAAGACCACACCACCATCTAAGGATATGCTCCTACAGCTCTCATGTCAATTCACATGTTACCTATGATCCATGGACCAATGATGACTCAAGGTGACAGCAAATTTTGTTGTTTCCCACTTTTCAAAGACAGCATATTGCTCCAACTGCCTGCTCTCTCCACTTGTTCCATACTGAATAAATAAGTAAGTAAAATATTTTGTGTCTTTGACAGTACCCCACTGGAGTAACTTTGTGACGCCAGGGGCAAATTTTCAGGTGATTGACACCACACCCCATCCTATCCACACACAAAAAGTTTCTCCCATAGAAGGAGGGACAAGCTACCTAAACTAGTTTCTAGACTGAAGTATCATTCTCTTCAGAAGACAATGAAAAGCTTAATTAACAGAAACTCAAAAAAAAAAAAAAAATTAGGAATGCAAGTCTTCAGCCAACAAGGAAAATAAAAATCATATTTAGATTACAGAGCAGTGAATTTTATTTAAAGAAAAATTTAGAGTTCTTGTTAGCACTAGCATTGTGAATCTTGTAAATTTTCTACTCCTTCATTTTCAGAGCTGAAGAAAGATACTGAATTATGTTTGTTTAATTCTCTGGATTAACATTGACTTTTCTACTTACTTCATCAGTTACATTAGCAAAGGTGTAAGTTCCTCTGGAACTGGGACACTTCAGTAATTCCTGTAAATCTTACCACTTCTTATTTAGGCCAGCCTGATATTGATATTGATAGCACTTCAGTATTAAAGCTATACAAGTCTACAAAGTAATACACCCCAGCTGGGTCACTCCCAATGTCAGTGCTACCAGCCTTTGCATGCTGTAACAAAATTCTGGATGTACTGCCTCCTTCCATTCAGCCATGCCAGTATTATACCCTTTTGGCAGCAATGGGCTAACAGATGGTAATTCAGCAATGCTTTTCCATGGAGGTCATTAATAACATCAAGTTCATTTGATACTTCAGTCACATCTATCCCTTCGGAAGGGCTGCAACAATCTATTCTTTTCCCACATGCAAGAAAAATTGAGGGACTACAAGCCAGTTCTGTGCTCTTCTAACCCTTGGTTCTTTTGAAACTGAGAAGCTTCCTGATAAGTGAATTCTTGGACTTGCCTTTACATATTATCACTTAACAAAAGACCCTAAGAACTGTCATTAGAGCAAGAACAAAATAGCAGAATGTTTAGGCTGCCATATAGTCTTTCTAATTGCACAATCTTTTCTAGTAAAATGTTACAGTGTTAGTGATTAAAATAAAATGTATTAGAGCTTCTACAATACAACTTTTGTAGAAGTTTGTACTTAGTCACCAGCTTCAGCCTCTCTTTTCCACTCCTGGAACTCCCCACAAATTGCTAGTTCTGGCTACAAGTCACTTGTTTGCATTTCATATCAGGAAAACAAGCAGAGAATTAGGCCTGTGTATCTCCTTTAAGTGTTAATGAACTTGTCTCCTAACTAATTCACATATGGCACCCAGGGTCAGTCACCCTCTCTTAAAGCACTGAATAGCAAAGGTCTATTGCTCTTAAACAACTAACCAAAAGTAAAACTGCTCAGATTTTATGGATAGTTCTGAACAAGAAGGCACTTGTGATCAGCCCAAGACCACATAGAAAGTCAGTTGTGGAATTGGAAATACACCCCATCTTTCAGATTCCTGTTCCAATATTATAACCAGAAGATTTTTTTCTTTCTGAAAAACCTTTCCTCTTTCCCAAAACTTTTTTTTTTTTTTTTTTTTTTTTTTTGACAAGATATTTCACGTAGGAATGAAGGAACCTTCCTGACAAAGCTCCTTTGCAAAAACCTCTTAACTGCTGACAGTAAGCTTAAATGAACTCGCATTTTCCAAACCAATCGGCTTCCAGCATAAAACAGCTCCACTGTCAAATATGCTCTGCTGCTAGTTTATGACAATACTTATCAAATTACCATTTATCTGAAAAAATTCAAAGCGCTTCAGCCCAGTCAAAGAGACATCTTGAATATAGAAAATGAAGAATTACTTGACTGAGCTTGAAAAGATACAGTTGGCTTGGAAAACTTGTATTTTGCTCCCTGCATTTTGACAAGCACATAGTTTTTCATGAAGGCTTTTAAAAATATTATTTTAATAAACTTTTAACTGTTTTGTACTCAGGGTTGGGGTTTTTTCCCTTAAACAACAAAAGCTGAGACATTTTGATTGACCCTAGCCAGTCATGCAGCATGAGTCAGACTGCAATGTTTGGACCCCTTTAACTACTCCATGTCTTGGCAGACTGTGGCACTTGTCTTCTTTATACTGGGGAGGAAGGAAGTAAAGCCCAACAGACCCTGCAAGACAAGTGCTGGCTCTCCAATCTAGCAGTTGTTATACTCTATTATCTAGGTACACAGCACAGCAATTAAAGCCTAGAATTATGCTTTAAGTATTTACTCAAGCTGACTCTACTCATTAGTTCCATAAATAAGACTGCTTTTTAGTTAACATGAGAAATACAGGTCAAGAGGAAAGAAAATACGTTCCTTGTGTATTCTCTTCTCTCATTTTTTGGGCCACTTGGAATTAAATTTGGTCTTGTGCCAATTCCCTTCTGATGGTAGCCCAGGATTCTCTGAAAAGATTACAGTCTCCTGATTCACCTCATTCAAGTTCAGACCCACCAGGTCAGAGGGTAAAGTGAAGCAGCCATGCTGCTCTGTCAACTTGCTCGTCTCTTCCTGTTGGCCTGCCCTGGACTTTCCAGGCAAGGTCAACCTTTTTATTCTCTCTCTCTCTCTCAGTTATTTTTTTACCCTTATCACCGCTATTCTTTTGTTCTCCTTGAAAAATGTGCATTTCCTCCTACATTCCTCTCACTGAAAACAGAGGGCACAACAGAATTGCCCCAGTTCTATTCGCCTTTTTTTTTCTCAAAAATAATTGCACAAGTTCAGTGCTCCCCATTGTCTCTGGCTTGGTGCCTGTGCGCTAATGAACTCATCAGCCAAGCAGCGTAACAGAAGCATTTCAGATTAACAGCTTCACACATATCCACCCCATTTTAAGTTGTGCACACACGGAGTCCCCAGGGTGTCACAATATTTTCTGACAACATTCCTTGGCTTTCAACCCCACTCATGCATAACCCTGACTTTGAACAAGAGCTCGGTCAAGCAGTGCCTTGGAGAACCAACATCCAGAATCAGGTGACAGTACCAAACTACTCTTCTCTTTCATCTTGATCCAAAAAACAGCTACACAATTACATTCTCCATACTCAGATCTAAAATATTTCATCATCCTCATTTCACAGCATGAGGTTAGTTCCACTAAAACCCAGTCATGGGCTCAAAACTGAGGATAAGCAGTAACAACAGCCTAGGGCCCTCACTGGCTGCTACATAAATGTCTATGTCCAACATAGTTCTCTCATACAATGTCACTTACCTTTAAGCCAGTCTAGCAGAAATATTGTATTAACTGCCTTCAAGATCAGTGTTATTGCAGCAAGTAAGTAAAACTAATTTTCATTTGGTTCTCTGTTCAGAGACCAGGAACTGAATACGAAGAGAAAAAAGGGGCAATTTTTCCTCTTTGAGAAGACCTTTGTAGACCAGGCTGCACAGAAGTGCAGCAGTGAGGGTGAGAAAGAGATAGACATCAATCCATAACAACTTAAAGGTACTAAAAATACTATGATGAGAAGAATGAGGAGGGAAAGGATAAAAGTCTTCCTATTCCCCTTAGTGCAGAGCAGCTAAGCAGCAGCACAGGAAAGGTTAGCAGCCATTGTCTTCCCAGAGAAGGGAACAAAATGTCCAAGCACTGCCAGTTTTACAGTAAAAGCGTGTCACTCCCCCCATCCTCTTTGCAGGTCAAAAAAATCAACAGCAGCTTGCAAGATACCAAGGTCACAAAAGATCCTGAGACATGACTTTAGAGTGGCTGGGACATTCCCTCAGAGCCAGAAACAGTGACTGTCACAGCTGCTTCCTGCTACACAGCACTTCCCCCTCCCCCCGGTCAAACTGTTTCGGGTTTGGGTTTTTTTCTAGGCAATTCACCCAAAGGCCAAGAATCCACTGACATGTTTGTCTGAGTTTAAGGCCTGCCTTTTCTGAGAGAGAGGAAACAAGGCAAAACAGATGAGTTTCAGCTTAGTCTCATTAAATGTTAATCAGTGCTTACATAAATGTTAAAGGAAAAACATTTTATGAACTAATTTCTCAATACACTTTCAAACATCTTCAAAAGATATTCCTCTTACTGGTAGCTACTAAAATAAGCATTTCATTTTATTCTCATTTAAGCAGATCTTAAGGGCATGAGTACACCTAATTAAGCTTTCTGGTATTCATACAGTTTGCTTTGCCAACACAGAGGCAAAAATGATCTACAAAAATTTGAAATATTCCTCCTCCAGACTGTCTCACACTGGGGGAGTATAAGGTATTCCTCCATCCAACTGGGGACATCATCAGGACAAATACAATACTTTGCAGGGTTGCAAATCCCTGTAGTTCTCCCAACAGCAGCTATCAGGAAGCAGACTATCATTCCTCTTTGACTGCTGTAGAGAAGCAAGGAAAACAGAATGCAGTTTACAACCTATTCAAATTACATCCATTTATTTCAAAATGGAATTTAACGCCAGGGAACCAGAAGTGCCTCAGAAAGAAGAATAATGGGTCAGCCTATAAGACAAAGTTTCACCTGGCTCCCAGACACATCCATGGGGTATGACTGATTTCCAAGGTGTCCTTTCTCAGAAATACAAGTGATCTAAACAAAGAAGGGAATAATATCAAAAGCCTAAACATCCTTCCACAATATTAGGGCATTTCAAAATTTTTTGTTTTGGTTTGGTTTTTTGGGTTTTTTTGTGTTTATTTTTGGTTTGGTTTGGTTTCTGGGCGGGGGGGGGGGGGGGTTGTGTTTGGTTTTTTTTTTTTTTTCTTTGGGTTTTTGGTTTGGTTTTTTTTTTCCGTCAGATGCATCAAATCCATTCAAAGAACTCTTGGCTGAAAAGGTCATTTAATTTTAAATTCTACAGCCCTCCCAGGTTAGTCTCTTTCTTCATTCCTTCCCAACATATCAGAGAGACCACTCTTGTCATCATGACACAGCTGCACATTGTTTAAGCACATATTTATGGCAAGGAGCAGGTTCTCTCTTGGCTGGCATAGTGAACTATGAAACAATTATAGGGAAGTGACAGTGGTATCAAAATAACAGTCTATTGGTGCTACAGCCATATTTGTTATTTCAGAGTATCTGAACCAGCCCAGCAGGTTTCAAAGGACA
Source organism: Daphoenositta chrysoptera (assembly GCA_013397915.1). Classification (NCBI taxonomy): domain Eukaryota; kingdom Metazoa; phylum Chordata; class Aves; order Passeriformes; genus Daphoenositta; species Daphoenositta chrysoptera. The sequence goes on along the minus strand of VZRO01001570.1, from coordinate 1,171,682 downwards.
GTAACAGAGGAGGCTTTGCAGTGGTGGGTACAGGACAAAATGGACTCTATGTAGCTTCTCAACTAAAAAAGGTTTGGTAGCTGGAAAAGACAACCTGTACTTTTGGTTCTCCAGCATTTGTGTCAATTTTTGCTCCCAGCAGCATATAAAGTCAAATAGACACGGGGAAAATGAAGGGGCGCTTGTGACTTGCAACCCATAGCGCCTTATCAGATGTGGCCTGTGATAGAAGCACCAGGAATTGAGGCCACAATCTCAACTGCATTTTCTGGGACTACAAGCAACATAATCCAAAGGCTACCTCCACAGTAACACTACAGGACTCACAGTGGCTGAAAATTAAGGGCTTCTAAAACTGTGGTGCTGCTCATAAACTGATCCCCAGTGTCCTCAGCTCTACGATCAAACATCCTTTATTATACTCCAAAATATACCCAGAGTCTAAAAACCTGAGCTATTTTTCTGTGGTTGCAGATTATTTTAAAAAATTACCAAACTGGTGAAATATCCAGAGAGGAGTCAACATAACATTTGATTCTATCAGTGACCTTACAACCACAGAAGTGCTCCTAGAGAGCTGGCATAGCTGTGATCTAGGGTACAACATCACAACAAACCACAATTCATTTTTTCTGAAAAAGCATAATTAGCCACCTTCACTGCCTGCGATATCTTCCTGGCTTTACATTAGCTTTTCTACGCCAGGTTAGCGATACCTAGCAATAGATCCATGTTAATCTATTTTTTACCAACCACAGAGGGAACACAAGGGATGCCTACAGAACTGGAATTATTTTTAGTCCTCTTTCCAAAAGCTGTTACAAATGCTTTCTACATTCTCTGAAACGGAAAAGACACAGCAATAAGAAAGCAATAAGAAAACTATCATAAAAGGATAGGATAAAATACCTTAGCCTTATGGACTGAATAACATTTTGAGCAGGTTGGTTTTTGGTTCTTTTTTTAGAAAGAAACACAACGTTGAGTCAAACCAAAGTTGTACTGCAGTGTCTATAATAAGCTTTCCTTTGCTATCAGAAGCAAAGGTCATCATGTTGATATTCTATGAAAGTCTGTAGCTTTCAAGGCATTTTGAATAATGTAAGAATGTGTCTGCATTTGCAGAAGTCTCCTCAAAATACCTAATGACATTGTCAGCACGAGGAAGTTAGTCAACATTTCTAGCATCTACTCAAAGGTCAAAGCAAATAAAATAACTTGGAGTGCTGAGCCCAAGGGCACTCTGAAATACGGTTTGAACACAATCCATCAATATGTACTTTTTCTTTTCTATTACCCACATAATCACCAGCCCTGTTTCACCATAAATCTGTTGTTCAGAAGTGTTCAAAAATGTCACAGTATTGGTCATCTGTGTCAATTGCCCAAGAGTGATTTATTAAAATGTTTGGCTAAACAGGTCATCATCCCAATGGCACGTAATAAATCGGGAAGCACTTCACAATATTGCTGTTACAATAGGTGTGACTGACGGTGCTGCCAGCTATTAAAGTTGCCAGGCATTTCCACTAGAAAGCCCTGTTTTCAGTTACTTGCAGCTTTGACAAACTGAAGCTGAAGTTTTCCACGACAGAGTTCAGCATTTTTATTTAGTTTAATGGAAATTTTAGCCAAAACACTCTTGTGCAAGCAGGCCAGGGTACAGTATGTTTTATTTCAGATAAGAAAAAACAAGAATACATTTTGCTAGAAGATCCAGCACTCTGATGTTTCAAGAAGCCATCTTGACATTCAACAAGGATGGTCTGCTTTTACGGCTATGATCCCAGCTACCCAAACATCACCCTAGATAAGGTCAAGCTGACAGGTGGAGAAAAAAAATGTTTCCACTACAGGTTGTTAGGTGGTACAAGCACCATAATAGTACCATCTGCATCCCACGTGTGCCTGCTGATCAAGCAGTTCTGTTACCTTACAGGTGTAGCTCCCAGCTGCTCTGGGCCAGCCAGAGCCGAGGGACTGATTAAAGACTAAGCCTGGAAGGGAGAAGTTTCTTCTGTCAGATTTAAAAAAAACCAGAGCTACTAAAAGAGAGAAAGTAAGAAGCAGGTCTGTAATGCTGCCAGCAGAAACACCCATCAGAAGGATCTTTAGGCTGGAAAGGCACTGACCCAGGACTGTTGCAGGCGACCTTGCAAGGAGGCTCAGAAGCCATTGCAGACTTTAAGTAACAATTTTTTGCTGGCACTTCTGAAGTAAGCTCATCAGGATTGTAGATGCATGATTTAGAGATTAAGTTATTGTTATAAATTCAAACAGAAATTTGATTTGCTGGCCCCTCTGTACAGGGATCAACCTCATCTACTCCGTCTATCTCACACTCAGAATGGCAAATGATTCACAAGCAGCACCTTTATGGAATATGTAGTTATTGATTAAAATAAAATCATATGGAATCCTTCAGAAAGCTTGGGTATCAAAGCAGAGACTGAGAATGAAAATGCCCACTTAATAATCAACAATTAAAACGAAAAGGTCATTTAAACTGATCTTATTAACAATCCTACACATATTAATCCCAGAGCATCTGGACAAACTAACAATCAGCTACAGTCCAAGAAGGCCAATGTACTAATTCATTAGATCAGCCATCAGAAAACGACCTCTGAAAAATAAAGTCTATACTCAACCAGATCTACTACAGCAGAGGAAATAACATCTCCCAAAGCCTGGAAGTTTGTTCATGGAGTGCCTCAGTCTCTGCTGGTGGAAGTAGGAAAAGCCCGTTAGTGACACTGCTCAAATACTCATAGGCAGCTCCAAACTGCACTGACATGACAGCTGCCTTCCCACAACCAACCACCCAGCTATCAGGCATGATGAAGCCCTCAGACTTTGTTTAAAAATCCTAAGAGAAACCAACTGCATTCTCCAGAAAAAGATATTACTTCCATGTTTAAAAATCCTAATTAGAAGCATCTTAACCCAAATGCTGAATAGCCTTGAATAACTTGCATACAGACTCCTCGCAAGGATCCAGTGATCTATGGCAGATCTGAATTGATGCCTTGAAGTGTCTACCTGAAAACAGAGGCTAGACAAGAATAAGAGAATAAATGTAGATATTTATTTGAAGGGCCTTCAAAGGTACACCCTGGGCAGTCAAAAGTCCACACCCAAGATGGATGCTGGGTCGTGGGTTCTTCACACTTTTATAAGTTTGGTCCATTTGCATATCAGGATTAATTCTCCAATTATAACTTCAGTTAATGATGTAATTACCGCAAGTTTGCCCCTCCTCTTCAAAGGCTTTTCGTTTACACATTTTGGGGCCTGGGACAATCGAGGTATCCTTGAAGGACAAACCTAGAGAGGGTTTGTTATATCTAACCAGTATGAGAGAACAGTAGTTAACAGGCCACACAAAACTTCAGAGTTACACATTAGGCAGTACAGGATTTAAAACATACAAGAGTTAAAACCTAAGGCATTAGAATGACTCATGCCTGATGATGGACCTCTCCAATGCTACAGTGCAACTCAGCACTGTGGTTCTCTCATGCTTCTACAGCTGGTTGCAAAAGCCTTCATTGCTCACAAGCAAAACATTTCATAACAGAGGAAACCCACACTCTAAATATATAGGAAGAAAATATTCTATTACACTTAAGGGACATACAGAATAAACTTGCAATGAAGCAGTTTAAACAACCTGTCAAATATTGAGAGGCTGAGGAGCTGCTAAAATTTAGAAAATAATTTTGAAAGTACATTAAACATCAACAGAAATGCAGATTCCAAAAATCAAAGTAAAGAAAAAAATTCTTCAGAGTACCTCTGATGATACCAGCTCTCGAACTTGTCTTTAAATTAGGATTTTGAACAAAAAACCTCCCTCTTCCCTTCCTGTTACAGAAAAGAGTGAACTCATGTTTTGTGCATTCTAGGCATTGGTACGCAATTTCATGGAAGTGAGAATTTCATCTGCACTGAAAATGAAAAGCCTAACTTGTCTTCTACTTGCAGTGATGTATTTCTAAGCATTAGATGACAAGCTATTGATAGTCAGGTATCAAATAAAGAGATGCACAGTTAAACAAACAAACATCTCAAGTCTCAGGTACTTACTAAAACCACATTTCAACATCCTAAAAACCTGTGGACTTGCCTTCATTTTTCTCTCCCAAGGCTAACCAAATATAGTCTTGACTTTTCCCTTTAATCACCAAGTCAAGCCAAAACTTCAGTTACCAGTTTTTGGCAAGCAATCCAGTCCTGATACCACGCCCTTCTGTGGAATCCAGTCAGTCAATTTATTCAATACAGGATACATTATCAGGCTTCTCTGAATCAAAAAAACTAAGGCACTTCAGTTCTCTAATTTGGCTAGGTTATACTTACCTAAAACTACAAACTATCAAAATTCATTTCATGCTACTCTCTATTCGAAATAGCCTCTCACTGCATATGTGTCCAGGAATCTGTCATTAAAACATCCTGGTTGTTAAGAGTCAGACACAACATGTTAATGAAAAACTGTGTGAAAAGATAACACTGTGAACAAGCCCCACTTCACACCACACTAGAAGGGGCAAATTAATCAAGTTCCAGACAGGATTTAAACTGAAATAGTAATTGCAGGCACTTATCAGCATTGCTCACTCCCTTCCTCCTCCTCCTCTCCTCTTGCGTTAGATGAGAAGTTGCAGAGAACACATCATGGCAGAGCATAGAAAACAGGACAAGGACTTCAGCCTAATTGCAAATTTTTGGTCACCACCACTGTCCCAAACAGAGCACACTCAGAGGCGGCCATGCATCTCTTGTTCACTGAAACAGGAAGATAATGAACTTCCATTCTCAGCTTTTTCTAACCTACACTGGCCTTTAGAGGGAACATTGCTACCTGCCAAATCCTTCCTTTCTAGCATGGGGTGCCTGCACAAGTAAAAAATTCACGTGAATCAAAAGTGACCTGCTTAAGGGACAATAAAACCTCCCTTTTGGGAGCTTCTCTAACATCCTCAAGGGAATAACTCTGTTCTGAAAAATAACTGATACAGTAAAACAGACATTAAATGACATTATCTGATATCACACATTTACATGCACGAAGCACTAACAACATTAAAGGCAAGAGCATGAAACACTTTTAAAGTCTTTCATTTAAGCAAAGCGACCGTGCTGCGATGATGTATACATGAAAACTGAAGAGTTTTACCTTTCTTTTCCTCAGGATCTGAGGCTGCCATCTTGACAAGGTCCTATCAACATACAAGCACTGCTTCTGAATTGCTATACCTCCCTTTTCCACAGTGGATATACTGCCCCTTGCTCTTGTTCTTGGATAAATGCAGACTATTTCCCTCTCTGGAGGACCCATTCCGCATCCTTCACACATGTTGCAAAGCCATTCTTTCTTTGTTTCACACAGAGGTACCCATCACCCACCTTTCTCAAGGCATGAATGGTCATTCACTGTACACAAGTTTTTCTCAGGTAGCCACAGAAGTATGCCTATTTCCTACTGAATGGCAAAAATAATTCAATTTCAGAAGAAAGGCTGGTTCTTTCTGTAGATCCTGCATGTATTTCCTTCCTTCTGTCTGTCAGAAGCTGACTACCCAGTTTACTGTACAGACCTGCAACAACATTTTACTTTACTTTTCTTAAAATTCATGTCAAGTCATGCACAAGCATATGAATGAAAAATACCCTCATTTGTGCTGCTGATGCAAAGGATTTCCCAGGGATTTGAAGACAGGAAAACTGCATTATTACCAAAGATGTTTTCTTTAGAGCCACATAAGTTTTATAATCATCATCAGTAAGTTAAAACAGTAATTAGAAATTATTAGTGCTTTTGTTTTCCTATGGACACATTAAAACAGTTTGCTTAGTTTGCTAAATGTTATTTAATATACTTAGTATATATTCTGATGTTGCTATCAGGACTGCTTAATATTCAAAGAGATCCCACTTGATTTCTTGTTGATGTTCAAATGAAAAGCTATTTAGAAAATGATGCTTCAATTACAATAACAAAACCCCAAATCTGTCAAGGTTGCATTTCATATTTGAATAGCTACCTGGAGGCATCAACCTATTTACCAGTGGCTGTTGTGTTATCACACACTACTGAGTTAGTATTCAGCAAATCATCCTTTACAGTTTAATGTGTATATGAATAATGCAATAATAAAGGATTATCTGGTTTTGCTTCTCTTTTTTTTGCCATTAAGCCTCCACCTTTATTTGAATTTCAGAGACTAAGAAAGAATGCACCATGCTATATACTGCTATGCCTTGTGTAGCTGCCCCATTTTCACACAGACACAAGGAGAAAAGACCACCTTATAGCACAGTCCACAACTCATGTCAGTAAGATACCAGCATCATCTCAAGTATCACACGAGCATCAATAATGACATTTTTCCATGTGAATTACCCCTTATTACTAAGTGTTTAGGAAAAGACGGCTGCACACTACCTCTGCTGTGCCAAGCTGCCCATGAAGTTTCTCTGCAGGACCCACTCTCTCTACACGCAAGGCTTGGAAGGTGCACCTGGTTCTCATCACAACCTGCCTTACACAATCCAATACTAGTTCCTATTAGCTTTTAATTCCAAGATATTTATTCTTAGATGGCATGGATGATCATAGGACAGACAATAACTTCTACTTGGTTTATTTTTCCTCCTCCTTCCCATGCACCATTTCCACTGCCGTATTTCAATTTGTTTCTCTGAGGAATCCATGGGGAGTGATGATCCTCTGCCCTAACGCATTTCCTACAGCCTCCAAATAAACTGTACTTCTATTTGCACTTCTTCTGATTGCCAAAAGAATTACTCTTGTTCTTCCCTGTCACACACTCTGAGGAAGTTGTGACTCTACACGATTGACACCAAAGAATTGCTCCAGTGATCTGCTACTTCAGTGGCTTGGATTCCATGACTCCCATTTTTACCCCTCAGTTTTAGGAAAGCAACAGAGAACAGCTATCTGACAAGTACCATCCCTGTTTCACAGCTTTTCAATTATTTAATGTCAGGCTCCCTCCCCACTCTGCCAGAAACATGCTGCTAGGTTAGCTACAGAATACACTGTATTCCAAGTGTAGAGATACTCCAACAAGGAGTGATACTACTCAGCAGGACCTTTCTCCTGTGTGCAGTTACAGTGTTTGGAGACAATTCAAATGTCTGAGAGGATACTGGACTGTCTCAGATAGTGATAGACAGACTAATCTATAGTTCCAGCCAAGCATTATTTGGGGACTTTTTTTTTTTTTTAAGAACTGAAGACATGAATATTAATTAGCCTAAGAAACAACCATCCTCATATATCGGGCAAAACAGCATAATATGGTTTTCTCAAACATCTGGAGGGATCAGATGCTTTTCCTTTTTACTGTGTTTCTTATGGCAAAGTTTTTTGACCTGTTACGAAAGAGACAAACAGCTTTTACAGAATGCCCCTTGCAACAGGGAGATGAATCAACTCTTTTTGTATGTCTCTATTATGAAATAATAAAGTATTTGATGCTTCTGAAAAAAAGTACAAGACAGCATCTCCCCTTAATTATCATCTCCCACCCTAGGGTATCTTTCACCATAACTACTTTTTCCAAATTCATCCAGTAAAAGGAAAACTCTGTCCTGCTAGGATGACAAAAGTCTCACAGCAAAAACATCTTTATTAAACTCCAGGGCAGAGGTAGAGTACCTCTCTAAAAATGAAATACTGATTAAGCAAAGTGTCAGAAACCTGATTACATAACAGAAAAGATTACCCACACAGGAGTAGAAAATCTTGCATTCCTGTACTTTTGCTCAGGCTTTCCCACATAGCCGTCAGCACAACACATTCATTACAAACCCACTGAAAAAGAGCAAATCTGTATTAGCTGAACATGAAGCCAGCACTGCAAAATTCAAAAGGTGCAAAACCAAGGCTGAAAACTTAACCCTGCTTCTTTGGACGCACTCATTACAAGGTAGAATGACCATATGAGAGTGCATTAAAATACAGTCAGAGCAGTAGGCCTGTCACACATCTCCTTTCTGGGTTCTATAGAATCATAGAACAGCTCCCACTCAGATCTATGATCCAATTCATCTTACGTACAGTCAGCAGTAAGGAACCACAGATGTCCATCAACTCCCATCATTCTGCCATGCCTCAGTAACAATGGACAAAGGAGTTAATCTCTTCTCACTTTCTAGCTTCTCACACAGGTGTACAGATAATGGCAGTCATTTCCTTTTAGATTCTAGTCTGACACACTCATTTTACCTTTGTGCTCTGACATTTTAACTCCAGGATCTCCATCTGTTCCTCTTCTTCCTTACGAGGCTAAAAAGCATCTCTGTTTTATTAATGTATCTGTCTGACCTAAATTCTCCCCAACACCTGTCTGCCTTTCTCGGCTCCAAATTTAAAGAACTCCCAATTACTAGTCTGTTTTCTCTGCCAAAAGTTGCACCCTGGCTAAATGAGTAGTCACCCAAATTTGACAGGCAACAGAAAGAAGCAAAATCTTACAGATCTGTCATTTAAAACAAATGCAATATTTCTTTCTAAAAATTAGAAGTATGTTTGATGAATACATTTGTATTTCTTCCACTGTTCACCTCCTCAACCGCAAACAGCATTTCAAAATATTTGCTCAAGAAAAAGCTGCAGAGGTCAGCAGAAAATAAGCAGGGTGACTTTACAGATGAATTCATAACACAAAGAATAATTGTCAGTTAAATCTAAATAGTTTAGAAAAGCATCAGTCCAAAAGAAAATATTTTGACTTAACCAATTTAGACAAAAGGTAATGGCTATGGTGGCATTAGGTCATCTCTTCCTTGATCAGCTTTCTACCCTTGAAAAAGTCACGTGAGTGACCCTACCCCTCCAGTTCCCTTCATCTGCAGATGTTGTACTCTTTTTCCTCCCTCCCTGTTTGGTAGCAGTGCAGACTAGAACTTCAAGCTGTCAAAGGCTCTGGTTACAGACAGTTACCCTAAGTAACACAGCTGTTACTTGTTTTCTGAAACATTAAAAAAAAAAAAAAAGTAGTCTCAAGTTTTCTTTGATGGAGAATCTGCTAACACAAAGAGTAAGCAAATTTCAAGCCAGAGATACTACATACAATAGCAGCACAAAGAGCCTGATTCTGTAAGCACAAAACACTTCCCAACACACCACTAAATATAACATCAAAGCAATAAAAAATTGCGTTGAAGTGCTAAGCACTGAGGCAGCAAATACCTCCCTCATGATCAGTACTCAAGCTCTGTATCATCATTTGACAAAGTCTCAAAACTCAGCACATGTTAATGGGTCATAAATACCCAGCTGCTCAGGGACAGCTACTCTGCCCTGTGTGCAAGCTGTTTCTACAAATGTCCACAAAAATGTATGAAGGCCTACTAAAATGTCTGGGAAATAACAGTGCACAAAGCTATTTGCCATCTACACAGCGGACAGAAAGAGGTCAAATTCGAACCATCACATGAGAGAAGCAGTGGAGAAGTGCCTGGCAGTACTTTGAGGGAGAAGGGAAAAGTTCAGCCCAGTCCTGCAAAGATAAACAAGCAGCAAGGAAAAATGCAGAAGGGAGGTTAAAGATCCTGCTGATCTGTTATTGTTATCAAGTGACTAGCAGCAAGGTGGGGAGAAAAGAAAATGGAAACTTATCTGGGACTCTGCAGGTTCTCTCCAAGATTAGGACAACAGCTCTGCGCTCACAGCTCCAGAGGATATTGGTTGCTCTCTCCTCGCGATGCTCGTTTCAGTAGTATTCTGGGCCCTTAAATGCTTTTCTTTGAAAGATATCGCACAAAGATATACAAAGAAATGACAACTTTGATATTCTTAAAGAGTTCAGAACACAGCGATATGACAGAACTTGTATTGAAATCTAACGGGTATTTTTAAGCATACTATCTGTATGCAGTCCTCCACTTTGGTTTAAAAATATTTGAAAGTCAATGTTAGAGGTGCTGACTCACAGGTTTTTGTCATATAATTGATACTGAATTGTTTTAAATAAATGTAATAATGAGCTGCAAAGTAAGACTTCCTACTCCCCTTGCTTTTATAAAGCAATCTTTGCCACTAACAGAGGATGCTACAAGTCATACCTTTAATAGAAAAGACATAAAGACTAATACATACAAAGGCTTTTTAAAACCCACTATTTCCTCAAGTGTCACGGAGAGAAAAAACACCAATCCATGAAGATTCATGAACAATTCTTTCATGTGAAACTACAAATGTCAGAGAAGGAAATTAATTTTGCTTTACTATCTAAGTCAAAATCATTTGAATATCACAGCAAATAGTGGATATAACTCTTCCACTGTTAATATCTTCCTGGATCCTCTATAATGGATCATGAGGACATATCAGCTTTGAAAAAATTCAAGAAACATAATCTTCTTTTTTCTCCATTAGACAAAACAAGCCTGCTTACTAAAACCTTGTACTTAAACTCCATTCAGCCAGGAGAGCAGAAACAGAGTTAACAAATGTCTTAAGTTTAAGAATTAAATACTTGTAATTAAAAGCAGAAAAGTAAGTCACATAAATAATTCCTGCAAACTGTCTTTAAAAAAAAAAAAAAACAACTCTGAGTTTTTTCTGCTTAAGCATTTTCCTCTCAGACTGACTTTCCTAGAAGAGAAACACCTCATTCCAAAACATCAGGTTATGTCTCTCATACCAATGCCTTCTGCAAGTTTAGCACTGCCATACTTTAGGTTACAGTACAATGGGATGCAACCAAGACCAACCTCTAACAAGGACAATTCTGCTTGATCAGTCTAAAATAGCTCTATAAGTTCATCAATAAAATAGTGAATAAAGGAGAACTAGATGACATCTGGCGATGCAAGATGAATTGAGTTTATCCCTGGCCCTTGCAGCTGGCAAAATAAAAAAACCCCAAAAATACAAATAGTAGGCTATGTGGAGATGGGATAACATGAATATGGATATCCCTATCACAGTTTGGTTGTTATGCCTGAGGTATGATAGTCAATTTAGATAGAGGAATGGCTTAAAATACTGCCCATTGACAAAGATTGGGACTTTACTGTTTGCTGAATCAAAGAATTGTGAAATTTACTTGCTAACACATTTGATGAATGATGAATGTGTTGGAAAAGAGGACTGTATTCACTCATCCCATAGAAAACAAAGGGACAAATAAAATCAGAAGATTCCTTAGTCATTCTCAACATTGTGAAGAAGCCATGTAAGTGACAAACACTGAAGGCAGCAAGTGAGACATTTCACACAGATGGTTACAATGACTAGAATCGTAAGTCCTCAGAGAACAACACAAGGTACAGAAGGAGCTGACAGCAGAGCACCCTACACAACCTGCACTAGGTACAGGAACCCTTAAGTTCTCCTAAGTGTAACTACAAACTAGGTACCAGTATAGATCTCTAGGGGTTGGAGCAGATAAGCCAGTGCAAGATGAGACAGCAACAAGTACTCTTTGTGCATCCATCTAAAAAGTCCTGGCAAAACAAAACATTGTCATTTTCCTCTTGTTGCATGATAACAGGAAGTAGTAAATCACCAAATATTTGCTTCTAAGAGTGCAAATTAATAAACCTTTTTTATGGCGAACCCTAGCAGTAAAGGAACATTACCTTCAGTTACTAAACTAATCAGCAACTCTGGAATAATTTTGTCCTCCAAAGGGCTCCTCCATATTTACACAGATCTATAGATATAGATAAATATTCTTTAGCCTGTAGAGCACCTCTATATATTCAGTAGGTTCAGTCTGACATTTCTCACCTTGCATTTTAGAGTAAGAAAACAGGGCATATTCAAGAATGCTGGTGGGACGAAAAAAATACACCTCCTTGACACGAGAGCCAAAGCTTTTCATTTCAGCACTCAAGTGAATTTATTCAGCCGAGAACCAGGGAATGCTAAATACTGTGCCCCTCATAGATGTTATTCCTGTATTAACTGTACTACACCAGAAGTACAGATACTGGCATTAACAGGGACTAGGCTTGCTCAGGCACCAGAGACCATGAAATCTTATCAGTTCACTGCTTTATCTAAGGCAATTAGCTTTGCTGAGAGGCAAAGTTTATTAGCTCAAAGTAATGCTGCGCTTACAACACCAAATTGCTTCTAAGGCTTCATGTGTTACATCTGCAGAGAACTGATGAGCTGCATGAATATAAATCTACTCGGGAAGCAAAATGCTACAAGATTTAGACTGACCTCAGAGGATGCTCACAATCATAACTATCTTCAAAGTAACCACACACCAAAAATGCAAAGAAGCTGACAACAAGACAAAAAATGGAGTTGGCTTTAGACTAAAGAAATGGCAAGGAGCTACCTTCAGTCTTCACAGGAAAAATCTCTTCTATTTTTCAGTTTAATTTTTCTGGCAGCAAAGTCATTAAATGTATATACACACATACAACCCAATAGGCACAGATTAGGACAGCTGAATATTCAAACCTGATACATAGGTAACGTTTGCACATTTTTAAAGAGTTTTTAGGTTTTTCTGACCTCTAAAAGTTAAGAGAAATTAATGAATTTTTCCTCCACTACTCCATGATTTCTACCAATCAGAGGCATTCAAAGGTGACCTGAACAGACTTGATGTATTTCTTGTAAGTATGAATGCTAGACTGTATTAATGATGAGGCCTTTCATTGATTTACTGTAGCTTACTAAATAACACAGAATGAATGTATTGCATATGAGGCTTTGCCCACAACAACAGCAAACAGGATTCAAAATGTCTACAAGAGCAGCTTTTAAGGGACAGAAAGAATGAAAAGGAATCAAGAGTCCTCACTCCCTTGTCAGCTAGTCGCCAATTTTTACTTTAAATAAATATATATCACATACTTACAGAGGAACAACATATAACAGATTATCTCCTTTTAATTATCTTTTTTTAAACTATTATTAAGTAAGAATTAACTTAATTAACTTAAGAATTAACTAAAGAACATTCTTCTTGATTCCTCATACTGCATTCTACAGACAGGAGTGTGAGGTGGCACTACCTATGAGGTCACCAGAGGAGAGCTACAAGCATTTCTTGAGCTTCAGTAAGCCATACATGATTTAATGCCATATGTTGCTCACAAAACAGTTTTTGAATTACTGCAATGAGCACATTTTTATAGCCCTAGATTTAGATGAGAAAAGTGTTAGGTGGCTCAAAGTGTTAAATAAATAAATAAATAAATCTTGTTTACTGCTTTTATTCATTTGTGGTCATCTTGTCACACCACTCCTCTTGCTTCTTTTCCTTGACCTTCAGCTGCTCTGTGACATTCTTCTGAGCTTCAGGCATCCTCCTACTTCTGAAGGTGGAACACGTAAACTTGGAAATAAAACCTAAGGACAAAGGAGCCCTACATCTCAGTGTATTTCTGCAGCTTTCTTTAAAATAAATGTAAAGCTGGAAGGAAAGCCAGCCACCTTTGTATTTTGAAAAGCATCACACCTAACCCAAAATATCAAGTCAGAATCATTTTCCCTCTGATTAAAGTCAAGGATCTTAAAGTCAAGAATATAAAATGGAAAACTTCTTCCATGCAAGAGCCCTGAAAGCATTTTTGTTTCTACTCTGATTATTCTCTGATTTTAAAAAATGCTGCTATTAGCCACTCCATATTTAAATTGTAATTCATAGCCTCTTGTCTCCAAAAATTTTTGTTACACATCTGTACTTGTTCAAAAATACCAGATTTGAAAACAGGGCATGCAATGCGCGATTTTGTGCTACAGCAGACAGAGGACAGCTGCCACAATTCCAGTCGCTTGTAGAGGGCTTTGCCTGCATTTATATTGCATTATTACCTTCTGTCATGAGAATCTGGTTGAATATCTTATCCAGGCTCTAACACATCTTCAGTTGCTCCCCAAAGAACAACCTTAACAACCCATTCCACAACATCTGTCAGCCTCATAGGCTGGAATGACCATGTTTTCAACACTCAGCCTTGCAATCACATCTGCTGGCAGCAACTGTCTGAACTGAAAGCCATTGCTTGGTTTCCAAAGAGCACCTCAGGACTTTTCAAATCTTCTCAAGAACACAGAGGACTAGTGATGATGATGATGAACATACATCCTCCTGCCTATTGCAAAGTTTTCCTCCCATTACCACTATCCTAGTAGACAAACTAGTGAGAGATTTCCTCAACAGTCTGTCAGCATAACCTATGCAGCTTAAACCTACACAGGAGCATGTAACAAGCAACAAGAGTTTACATACATAGAAATCTTGAATGCAAGATCACACTCCTGTAATACCAGACAAAAACCCCTATCCATCTCCTACCCAGGGAACACCTGTGTAAGTACAGTAATTTCCTGTGCTAGGTTTTTTGCTGCTCTTTGGATATAAGTTGTATTACATAAATGCTTCAGGAGTAGACAGAGAAGATGTTCCCACACCCACCCACGCCATGAGTTAAGCTAATAAGGAAAACAAAAAAGCAAGTTGCAGGACTGTGGTCCACCATGGGATACACAGCCGCACCAGGAAGTCCAGTCAATGGCTAATACCAGCATAAACAAACCTGTCTAATAAGAAGGTATCATGAGATTAATTCCAGCAGAAAAATTCTTTTGGCCCAGCTACTTTCATTTTCACTTCATTCTCTTCAAAAGACATGACTATTTCTAGGTATTTTTCCTGGTTAAAAATCAGTTCAAAGTTTACTGAAAAACTCCAGGAAAAATTTCAAGAGTGCTGCTATTTTTCTCTGAGTCACACTGTTAGCAGTATATACATAAATTACCAATTTGCTGAACCTCACATTCGTGCTAGGATGCTCCAAATTCCAAAGCACTAGCATAAAACCAGATACTAATGTTACCTTGATAACTGGTTCTGAAAAAACAATGTTGTAGATGTGCTAATGGCTCACCTGTCAAGGGATAAGGTAGAAAGAAGTAAAACCTGCAATTTATTCCATAAAGCAAGCATTCTTAAATTTTTATAGAGTAGGAACAGGGGGTTTTTTGAACAGTCAATAGAACTAAAATCCGGGTGAATTTTCCCGACAATATTCAGAGAATACCCAAATCCCAAAGTGAAAAACTTGGTTTCAGCAGGTAACTATAAATATATTGACAAAGCTTATCTCCTTTGGGGGGGGAAAGGGAGGGGGCTGAAGGGGTAAATTTATTATGATTTTTTTTTTTTTTTAGAACTCTTTGTTTTAATCCTTTTGAGAGCTGATCACACAATAAAGAGCTCATATGATCTGAGAGCTAAGCCAACAGGTCCTATGACTTCCAACAGAACATAAGATCTGTTAAGACTAATAGACAAAGTAAACCAGCCTTCTGATGCCAATAGTAGAAGGCTTGAACACAAATCATTCCCTTGAAAAAATCAATAAAGATACAAAATATAACAGCTATTCCAGGAAATGGCATGACAGCTATGGATGGTGTACCCTCCTCCAGGCTTCCAGAAATATCCCACACCCTGGGAAGGAGTCAGGGATACAGCAAGATACTTGGCTAATAAAATGAGGTTATAGAGAGTGAGTCAATCAGCATGATGATGGTATAACTGCTGAGTCCACTGGCATGAAGAACTCCAAACTCAGCCTCACCCACTGGAGCTGCATTTCCCTTGCTGCAGAATGAACTTCACAGGATGTTTGCTTCTGCTCAGCTCCAAGAACCAAAGGGCAAGGCAAATCCCTCATTTTCAGTTGAATTTATATGGAGCTGGCACTACCCACACTCCCAAGAAAGCAACTTCTCAACTTTCTGAGGCTTACACTCACTCCACACAAGCTTAGGAAAGCTTGAAAGAAGCCATAATGCTGCCTTAGAGACTTGAGAGGGCAGACAGCTAAACGAGGAGGACAGAAATATGTATGTTCTCATCTACAAAAGTTTTAAGCCATTCTTTAATCAACAAACATGTAATAGCAGTCTTGATCTTAGGTAGTTCTAACCATTACACGGAAAGGGAAAAACCTGGATGCATATTGCTCTTGGAAATTTGCAGGAACGCTAAGTTGCAAACATCTGCACATGCAACAGCACCCAGCTCCTCTCAAGCACCTTGCAATGCATGTACGTGACACTAACCAGCAAATTCTCATTGACAATAGGTTTAATTTGCTCAAAATTATGACCTCTAGATTCACACATTAACAAGAAGCTTTTATTTCCTTCTGTTTGAGATAATTGTATTAATACCATTGAACTTCATACTGATAAATAAATGTTAAAAGACACAACCGAAATATATTTCATGACTCAATAGAAGGAACAAAAAGGCAAATAAAAAAGAACCTCATGCTATTAAAATCTTGTGATTTCATCCCGGTCTATTCAGCTCAACGTTTTCAAATACTCATAGCCACCAACATTATGTTGACAAAAGTTTCCAGTATAATTGTCATTAAGTCTTTATTGTTTCCAAAGACAAAACCCTACAACAAACTTTTGATGTTCAAAGATCCCCAGAAATGGCTAAAACCCATCTTCCCACAATAATCTCCAGAGTGCTAAAACCCATGTCTGCTTCAAAAAAAGACAGCTTGCATCACGGACAGACTTGTTTTAGGATACACTGGCAAGCATATCATGCCAGTAATACTGCATGGCTTATCTGAGAAAGCTGGAGACAAGCCATTGGCCTAAAGCTCAAAATAATCCTCTAAGACCACCTCAGAAGGTAGGGAAGGACTAGGGCAGGACACCTGTGCTGCAGTTCATGCACAACTGATTCAGCCATTAAAGTACTCAAGTTAGGTACATCAGGGGCATCCATCTTGCACTTTTCCATCTTGCACAATTCCCCAGAATTAGCCACATCCCAGGAAAGTCCAGAGCCTTAGTCACGTTAGGGCACCAAGGACTGTTTACGTTAGGCAAAAAACCTGCTGATTTGTGTCTTCACACATCCATCTATTCAGGGAACCATTACAATCCCATCTATATTGTGTTACTCTGCTCTCATGTTCAATCTCTTTGTATTAAAGCCTCACTTCACAGAATTAGGAGTATTTTCTCCCTTACCACAGACCCGCCAAAGAGAGTTTGGGGGAGGTCCCCTAGTGCATCCAGAGTTTCTTCAACACACCTTAATCCATCTTCACACAAGATGCCTTCACCCATTAGACTTTGCCATGCATTTCTGCACATGAACAAGCTTTAAATAAGCAGCTTCTCAGGTTTATCATAACCTTTCCTACCACTTCTCCTCTTCCCCATCAAGTAATAAGAAATTCTCAGAGATTTTTATTTTCAGATGGGCTCAATACCAAGCAGAATAGAGCAGTGGAAAAAGCATTCGTATTATGAAACTTTGTAAAGTCTGAAAAATTCCAGTTTATGGAGGAACTAAACAGAAGTTCATCTGAGTAATATAAATTACAGAGGCTTTTGCTAGCAAAATCCGTGAAATTAGTGTTTTGTTTATTTGGTTGGGGATTTTTTAATCTTTCAATATATTCCTGAGAGGGAACCATACCAACTGGGGACATGAGACACAGGGTTGGTAAATATTGTAACAATTAGCTTTGCATTTATTTGATTACTTGTGGTGTCTTTTATCCTGTGGGTACAGAGGAAATAGTAAAGGATAAAGGATGGTTCATTTGCTTCTTGCCATTTCCCTTCACATTCTCCTCTCTCTGTTGAAGGCTGCTGAGCTACTGCCCCAGATGCAACAGCAGCATGGTTCAATAGATCACATAAACAAAGGGTGTGCAGGCACTGTCCTGCAGCAGCAACATCAGAGCTCCCTGTTCCCATCTCTCGCACAGGCTAGGAATGCATCTGTCCTCTTACCTACATTGCTTTTACTGGTCTGGCAGCTTGTCTGCTGCCTGGCCCCCAGCAGACGTTAGAACAACACAGGACTTCTTTAATATTCAGGGAATCACAAATAAAAGGTCTGGGAGCTTACCCAAGACTAACCCCCTCAGGGAAGACCACTAGACACAAACCATTCATGACAGTTTTGTCTCACCTCTTCTTATCAGCCTCCAATGAGGCAGTCACACCTTTCCTAGGTAACCTAATCCATCACTAAGCTCTCTTTGTGGTTACTTTTCTCACCTAAGCCTAGAGAAATCTCTTGTGCTACAATGTGGTCCCATTATTTCTTTCAGTGCCCAGCACAACCACAGAGAACAAATGTTTCCTGTTATTGTCATTTTCATATTCCAGTCTTCTCCTGATTAAGTTTGCTCTTAAGAGCAAAGTCTGTCAAGTGTCCCTTGCTGATTATGCTCTGGGTTCTCCACATTTTTCTTTGGGCTCAAAGTCCCAAACAAGACATCACACTAAACAGAAGATGTAACAATGCTAACTGTTAGGGTTATTCATGCCTTACATGTATCCCTCCTATCTCTGGTTCTGCTCACCAGTGACAACATCATGGTTTGGCAGCAGTCAGGAAAATAAACACTTTTTAAAAAAAAGCCTGTGCTTGCCCCATAGGAAATCTGAGGGAAGAAAAAGCATGTTAGAGGATAGGCTACGTGTTTCACCACCAAAGTTCAGAGACTGAAGAAGCAGAGCTTAAACTTACAGAGAATTAACACGATCTTCTTGTTCTTCAACAGCTGGAAATAGTCAGCAGACCGAGAATCTTAACTTGACATTCCAGCCTCCTCCCTTGCTACACCAGCTGAGCACATTGCTCATGCTTCTCTTGCTCCTTCTAGAAACAGACAAAGCAGCCTAGCTGTGTAAACCCAGTGCCAAGTCCCACAGCATGACCATCTCTTCTCAAGCATGGTCAAAATCAGTGAAGTGCCTTGATACGAACAGTTCCCAGTTTCTTAGCTTCTCCCAGCTTGCTGACAATTGTTGGCAGCAGTGAAGTGGCAAGTGGAATAGGCACCTTAAGTCACAACAGAGAGAAAAACAGCAGAGGGAGACTATTTATCACTTCTGGAACAGAGATCATCAAGGTTATGTACTAGGGCAAACAGAGTCTACTGAATGTTTTGCCCATTCTGTACCTCCTGATCCACAGCACTGCATGGCAGTAGTGCCCAAAACCATGTAAACTAAAACTAAGGTCTTACAGATAATGAGAAATAATATCTTATGGATAATAAGGAAGAATAAGAGAATGGCTTTACAGAACTGTAACACCTCCACTTGCAGTGCCTTCCTTCAGCCAGGCAGAAGGTCTTCCACCATGCCTTACCTTTCAATTATGCTTTCAGCCTTCATAAAGTAGAATCATAGAATATGCTGAGTTGGAAGGAACCCACCAGCATCATCAATCCAAATAAGATCCTGTTGCTGGCCAAGGCAGGCCCCTCTTATCTTTTTTCAGGCCTGCTGACAACAAGCACCTGCTTCCTCCAGCTGAGCTCTTGGTGGTTCCAAAGACTCAGGCAAGGATCTGGCCAGCTCTCTCAGCTACACTTTCAGAACTAAGGTTCTCAGACACTGACTTATTGACCACTCTCCTCCAGATTTCTGCAAATCCAGAAAATTATGAGAAAACCAAGTGCATATAGGGCTAGTTTGGGAATGTTTATCCACACTCTAGAAGAGTTTGTACTAGGACTTAGATTAATTTGTATGCCGTATATTGCACTCTAAAACTCATGGTTATTCCCATATGTGTGAGCCCCAAACCACCTTTCCTGTCCGTCTCAAAGAACAGCATAACAAATACTTAGCTTTAGAAACACTGCACTTCCACAGATCCATTAAACAAAACTGAAAGTATATGAATAATTTAATAAGGGACTTAAAAGAAAAAATTTACATTTGAAGTGCTTTTCTGTAACCTTAAATACTGCAGAAACAGAAGAGTTTGCTGCCATGTCTCCAAACTTGGGAATGCAACTAGTTGGCCTGTCCAGATTCCAGTGTAATCAGCAACTAGCAACCTCTTCACATATATCTTCCCAATATTTTCAAGTATCTTTTGCCTTCTTTTTCATTTCCTGTACTTACCTGTTGTTGTTCACTATTAAATAGTAATTATGATTTACTCTGGAAGAAACTGAGTATCCGTGCTATCAGTGGAATACCTTTATATATTACATATCATTATGCATTACTATTTCCTCCAAAAGAGCATCTGTTAAGCAAGACATGAATTCTTGTGAATGAATGCTGCTGGATTTTGGGGTGAGTATGTGTGCCCTATATAGAGACACATGCATGTTTGCATGTACATGTTCCTACGTAGGCAGATAAGCATACAAAATGTGTATGTCACAAAAATGCAACTGGGAATAAGCTAGAAAAATTTATCAGGGAAAGAAACATCAAACACAGAGCTGATACTGTTATGAACAGAATGAATATTGGGCCTTAACTAACACTGGTAACCAGGGATTTAACAGTCTCTGTTAATAGGCCACTAAAATGTGTGTGAACTCTTGTCACGCCAAATAGTCCATGACTCCTACATCATATCCCAAGCAAAGGGCACCACATCAGTTTTAACAAAGCTTCCTGATTTCTGTGTGTTTTCAGTGAAATGACTGCAGAGAAAAATCCCTGCAGGGTGGAGCTTGGGAGACTCGGCAGGAAGCCTGGCTTGCAGTCCATTTTTCCCTGCAGTCAACAAGCCTAAAGCGCTTGCACAGAAGCAACTCTTAGTTGTTTCAGCAGCTGCTGCTGCCTAAAATGTTACAACCTAGAATAAGGTATGGTTTAAAAATACTTTTCAGGGGATGAAATTACAAAAAAGCCTTCTCAGACAATGAGAGAAACCCACTGTAGTGAGGAAAGCATTTTGTTCAACCAGAACAGGACAACACAAGCCTTACTGGCTCTCCCAGTACAGTTCTGATTTTTGGATATAAGGTTTGAAAACTTCTAGTTTTCAGCTATTCTTAGTTCATTTGTATGGCAACAGCACGCACTGACCTTTATTTTGCCATGGGAGAAGACATGTTGACAGTGTTTAAAATAACATTTACCTACACTGTAGGCACCTAAAAGCACCAAAATACACAGCCAGACTGAGCTTTAATGGAGCTAAAGTGGATACGGATTTAAATTTTAAATTATGTTTTAAGTTGAATCCTGTTCCATAAATTCCTCACTGCAGGGAAACTTTTTACATGAGAAACCTTTCAAGAGGTTTTCAGTACTTATGCAAGAAAAAAATGATACATAGAACACACTTTAGTGGGGATCCAAACAATAAAAAAGATTACAAACATCAAGAGGAGATTATGCTTAATTTGAATTGTTGTATGATGAATAAGCTTTCAAGATTTTAAACCACTCAAAGGCTAATTTGATGTCTTTTTGTCTGATAAAAAAAGAAAATATGTAGTAAAACACTTAAAAATACTAAACTGCATAAGCAGGGCTTCCTGCAGATTTGACATAACAGAAAAGATGTTCATTATGTGTGTTTTGTACCTCTAAATCAGCATGCCACTCTGAGTTTTTCAGACAAGTGAAATAAGGAAACAAAACATGGAAAAAAAGAAAGTAAATACTAACATACACAGATTTTGCCTCTTGGATTCACATCACTTCCATTACGGAAGTGATAGACATTGTTCTTGTTTTAAGACATCTGTATAAATGATGAGAAATCATGAGCAAAACCAACATCAATATTGTTATAGCATGGGTCAGGTTTCAGTGATCTTTTCAATTAAGTTTTAGCAAATGTTTCTCAGTAACTGAGAGATTGTTGGCTCTAAGGTCAATTGTAATGGAGTTTTTAAGGTCAGTTCTCCTCCTTTAGAATTAATCCTAATTTTCACCCACTGAAAAATCATCAGGAAGAAAGCCATTACGAAACACTTAAGTATATTTATTACTCTCATTTCCACCCTGATTATGCAGATAACTGACTAGAATAAACCAATTCACTGCATATTCTAACAAGGGTGCTGTTATTGGCAATCCACTTCAACACAATGAACTACACTGGCAACCTGCCTGCAAACAGCAGTGAATTTCCATAAAAGCCAAAAGATTGCTGTGGCCACCTTTTTAGCACAAGGACACAGCCTAGGAAAGGTACCAGCCTCAGAATGCATAGCCTAAGATCCAAGTCTTTGTGCAACCTTTGGTCCAGGCTTGGCTTGCCAAAGACGTGTTCATTCCTCTGATTAGTCAAACACAGTAAGTGCTAACAATGAACCACAGAATTATAGAATTGTTTAGGCTGGAAAAGACCTGCAGGACCATTGAGTCCAACAGTTAACCCAGCACTGCCAAGTTCACCACTAAACCACGTCCCCAAATGCCCCACCTACACATCTCTTAACTACTTGCAGGTATGGTGATTCAACTACTTCCCTGGGCAATCTGTGCCAATGCTTGGTAACCCTTTCCATGAAGAAATTGTTCCTAGTATCTTAGCTAAACCTCCCTTGGCACAAGGCTATGTTCTCTTGTCCTATTACTTGTTATTTTGGAGAAGAGAGCAACCCCTACCTGGCTACACACTCTTTTCAGGGAGTTGTAGAGAATGATAAGGTCCCCCCTGAGCCTCCTTTTCTCCAGGGTACACAACCCCAGCTCCATCAGCCACTCCTCAGCAGACTTGTGCTCCAGACCCTTCACCAGATCCGTTGCCCTTCACTGAAGCACCTCAATGTCTTTCTTGTATTGAGGGACCCAAAACTGAACACAGGATTCCAGGTGCAACCTTATCACTGCTGAGTAAGTGCCCTGGTCCTGCTGGCCACCCTATTTCTGATCCAGGTCAGGATGCCATTGGCCTTCTTGGCCACCTGGGCACATGCAGGCATTTTCCTTTGGATTATAAGGGCTCCATTCTGCTGCCTGACTCTGTCCTCCATCTCAAGAGGGATGGGTATGCAGAGAACAATTGGTCTTGTTATTAAAGGCTAAGGCAAAGAAGGCTTTAAGTTCCTCAGCCTTTGTCACTATGTTTCCCACCACATCCAATAAAGGATGGAGATTCTCTTTAGACCTCCTTTTGTTGCTGATGTATTTACAGTAACATTTTTATTGTCTTTTACAGCAGTAGCCAGATTCTTGTTCTAGTGGGGTTTTGGCCCTTCTAATTTTCTCCCTGCATTACCTCACAACATCCTTGTATTCCTCCTGAGTTGCCTGTCCCTTCTTTGAAGAATTATAAACTCTCCTTTTTTTTCTGAGTTCCAGTCAGAAAGAGCACCCAGTTCTTGTCTGCTGCAAGAAGTAGGCCTTTCTGTCTGGTTGGCTTGATCTCAGAACCTTCCCCATGTCACAAGCAGAGAGGAACTGGTTTAAATTGTAGGGAAAAAAAGTAATTAGGCAGGTCAGTTCAGGAAAAAAAAAATATCAAATTCTATTTCGGTGGCATTTGCTGCTTGAGGTAATTATCCCTTCAAGACCTGAGCTGCTGTGCACTACCGCATACAAAGGAACTCACCAGAGAACCGAGAAAGAAAGCTTCACATTTCTTTACTAGAATAATTCAAAAATACTTGAGGTCAGTGACATCTGAAAATGAAGGAAACAAAATTGCATACATACCTTGCACCTCTAAACATCTCCTACCTTACAGACCAAAGGCTTTTGCTAATTATGCACTAAGCATAATACCTTTATAAGTCAGCAGGGTAAACAGCTAAATAAATTGCCCTTCCAGTCACTGGCAATGTTACACAACTAAAAGGAGGAAGGATGGACACTTCTTGAAAACACATTGTGATTCTGGGATTCATCCTCAAACAAAACAGGGAAATGAAAAGCCACTTCAAAATTAATCTCACAACAAGTGTTCCTGGCAAAAATTATTTCTACTGTACGTCATGGCAATACAGCCAGGGACAAAGTAAATGAAAGTGTACAAATTGTTTGTTCCTGTATGAGTTATGAGAGAATACAATATTGCACATTTAATACACATTATCTTTTGAGAACGATTGTTAGAGAAAGCATTAATCAGATTTCTTTCAAATCACATCCAGGCTGTGTAGTATTTTATGCACAGTGATCATATATTTAAAAGCCAGGCAGTTCAATAGGACTTGCAAAATTTCAAGTTTGCAGTACTTCATGTTGTATTATTACAAACAAGTGTGTTAGAGTGTTGTAAACAGAAATGTCGTATTCATGATCATCAGCATTATAAGGTAACTGAAATACAAAAACCAGACAGATTCAGAGATTTTGAAGATGGAAAGGGACTGTAACAACATCTAATCATGCGCCATTACATGACAAAAATCAAGGTATTTTAGGGTATTAAACAACCCCAGTTTGGCAACATGATTGAAAGGCAATACACATTTCACTATAAATAAAGCAGCAGATACTCGCAGAACTTACTAAATTATAAATAAAACTACAAAAAACTGAAAGTAAAATAAGAGATGGTGTGTGAGTCATCAAGAAAGCCACCTCCTTAAACTAATGGATTTCACTAAAGGTCATCAAAACAAGTGAAGCAGAAAGCAAGGCAAAAGTTGATAAAAATAAATAAGGAATCCAGAAGAAAGAGGGACAGTACCCAGCTTCAATACAATCATCATTGCTTTTGTGTGTGAAACAATTCACACGCAAAAGGAAAAATGGGAAAAAAAAATTTGAAATGAATGGTAAACTCTTTTGTTTTCTTACTCACTATGGTGTTTTGGAGCGAAAGATGCAAAACGATGGAAAAAGATTTTGGGAGCACAATTGCAGAAGCAAAATCTACATTGGCCCGCATTTATTCACAAGCACTACATGCAGCCCATGTGACATTCTGATGATTTGCTGCCATCTAGAAACAGAGCTTCATCTATGCAATCGCCACTTGACTGGTCAAATATTTCAATTTTCAAGCAAATCAATCCATCTCCTTTTATTAGCTCTAATGTCTTTAGTCAATAAAGTTGAAATGTTGAACATATTTTTAAAAAACTTCAGCCAAATAAATTTAGGTGTAAGTTAAATTCATCTAGAATGCATGTCAGTAACAATCTCCAAGCTTTCCACATTGTTCATAACTGACTCACTTGCTTAAGTGTGACTGGCAAGCACTGTATGATTTGTTGCACCTCCTCATATTTCAGAGGATCCTGTGCATCCCTGCTCAGGCACACAGCTTGTTTGGGTGCTAACTGCTGAACTATTAACCAACTCACCTGTGCAATTTCAAAGTGAAACAGAACTTATTTCTTAGGTAACCATCACACATAGGAAATGTAGGAAAGAATGTCTGTATGAATGTAGAAAGTAGCCCCAAAGCCCCCCAAAGGCAAGTAAATAATCCAGTGGATTAGCACATTTACTTTTTTCTTGAAAAACTCAGATGGCATATTAGCAGTGGGGTTTTCAGCACAACACAAAAGCAATAACATGGTGCTTTGAGGACTGTGTCGTATCAGCAAACCAATGATAATTTTCGCCCCTTGCTGTAGAGTGCCCTCCCTTTTAATGTGGGTCTTTTTAAGGGAATGGATTGGATTTGCTCTCTGCTGCCAAAGCAGAGTAATTCCAGTGCAACTATTTCTCATTCATGGTGTTTTGTGCGGGTTAGAAACAGGCTTTTAATGTTTATTAAGCAATGAAGAATGACATTACTTGGAGACAGCACTGTGACATAAATCAGCCCAATTTATGATCTAGAAGCCAGGCTGTTCCAAACCAGAAATTATCTCTGTTGTTGGTCACAGCTGTGAGAATCTTACAAGCACAGCATTTTGCTCTGTTAAGCCTTTTCTTTAACCCATCCCTACTGGAAGGAAATGGTTAGTTTCTTCAGAAACAAGAAGTAACAGCATTCAGCTTCTTCTGAGGCAGAAAGTGGGATTCACTCCATCCAACACAGGCAGCTAAAAGACATGTAAGCGTGAGCTCTTTCCAAGCCACACCTTTCAGTCAAAGAAGATAAAAAGGCATCTCAAGAAGGAAGGTAATTTAATCCCAAAACTGCTTTTTAAAGCAGGTTAGAGGAACACCTCTCTGGAGCTGCCAGTTTCTCTCCGAGGACAGTAAATACAGGTTAGAGTAGCTAGTGGCTTAGTTGCCATATAGTTTTCAGCTATCTAAAGGCAGAAGACATAAATACCATCATAAGGGTCTGAAAGAAAGCCATAAAACTTCTGAGAACAACCACTGAACCACTCTACTACAAAAAGATCAGAAGTTATGGCACCACCCAGAAACAAAGAGCCTGAACAGAAGGATTCTTTCTGCAAGTGCTACTACTTCACAGCATCTCAAAAGATTTCTCTCAAAAGATTTCCATCAAAAGATTTCCATTTTCTTCCAAAAGATTTCCATCTTCCAACTGTTTTTTTCCAACTCTGCTTCAAGGTCTCCACTGTGATGATAGCAGCCAGTTGCTCAAAGCAAATTACATTGATTTTATCATGATGAAAGTCAGTTTTTGTAAGGCTGTTTCTTTTAAAATGTTTTTACATAAAGTGCTTCAGAGTCCAGGTGAAGGAGGAAAAATAAGAATGCTCAGCTGAAAACATTCAAGCAATGTCTAGTGCTTTAAAATAGAAACTTCAACAGTTAGGAAGACTGCTCTTTAACCTTATAACTAGAATGTTTTTTTCTTATTCATTAGAACACAAGTCCAAGTATGGTTTAGTCTCAAAGGGAAGACTTGTAAGAAAATTAAATCCTTAACTTCCACTTTGCTATAAAGATTATTTCTCTTTATTTATGATGTTCTCTAATGAGTTTCAAAATACTTCAAAACCAGAAACAGACGCAAGGAATGTGCTGCATCAGTATTGTATATGATTCCTTTGAAATGTTTATTTTCCTATTGGTCCTCCACAGCACATTCACAAGTACACATCACTTTATCTGCTTAACTGTACACTATCCTTCCTCTGCCAGCTCCAACCCAAATAAGACTAAAAACACAGCCAAAACCAAACAAATTCCATTTCAGAGAAACAACGCAGGGCATCAAATGCTAATAAGGAATCTTGAGATCAAACCACTTCTAATTTTACCATAATGTTTAAATGGGATTAAGTAGGCCCCTGATAATGTCTACTGCATTTTCTTTACGTATAAAATTTTGTCTTCTACCTGTACTATTCCCATTCTTCAGTGAACCAAATGAAGGTACAAGGCTGATTAAATAGCATTTCCAGTTCTCATTATGAGTTTGGGGTATTTTTAAACCCTCCTCCCTATTAGCTTCAGTACTGTGGCTATTACCTGAGAATCACATTTCACTTCAGGGCTACAGAGGCCTGGAAAATGTGGGTTTAAAGCTTGTACATGCTTGTGACTATAAAATTTTTTCATAATCCTAGAGAAAGTGGTTAGACATTTTGAAAGTCTTGCAGCAAAAAATAAAGTGAGTTATCTAAAATCACACCACAAATCTATGCAAAGTCCCAAAGGCATCTTACCAGTGCTGTAAAAGGAAAACCACTCCAAGATAGGGAACTCAATCCAAATAGTAGCAACAGGTTGAAATCCCAGTCAAAGGATCAACAGAAAGAGAAGACTCTACATTGGATGTGTTTTAGAAAGAACACCTTGAAAAAATGATGGCTGCCCTGGGTCTTTCCATCACAACATGCTCTGTTAAAATTTTGTGACACTGCCTTTCTGGGTGCCATACCACACAGTGAAGGAGTTTCACAACAAAATGAAGAGCACCCACAACAGTTCTCCTCACAGGCACCCAGATCAATTTGTAATTGCCACTTCAAAGAGCACACAGTAGGACACCACAATTATTATGGCTATATCCAGGCAAGACAAAAAATAAAAATAGAAATTGAAAAAGCTAAAACAAATTAGGCATAATGTTGCTAAGCTGTCCCACCAATAGCAAATGCTATTGGGATCCATGAGAACTGACTGACTGTATTTCTTCAAAAGTTCCCTTCTCATCCTTTTCTTCTTTTCCACTGTCTGCAATAAGAACTTTTAAGAAACAACTTTAAAAATCCCTAACCAATAGACAGAAGATATTCAAGCACTTAATATCTGCTATGCATTTCTACAGTGACGCAAAAGCATTTTGTCCTATGTTTAAATAGCTAAGCACAGAAATGTGAAAACAGAGCTTCATAGCCCCAGATCTTCCTTTTACTTGCATTCCAACAGTGACCAGCAAGCACTGCCTATTAAAAATGCCTCCAATGGCCACTGTCTTTTGAGAGGCAGAATGAACACCCAGAAGAACTGGAAAGAGGCACCAAGATCTAAAGAGACAAGCATGTTTTGAGCATCAGTAAGACATGTCCTTCACACCTGTAAGCAGTCAGCTGGGCTTGTATTTGCCACTGGTTACATGTGCCCTTAAGCAGAATTTTGCAGGTCTTGACCCCCTGATCAGGAAACAAAGAAAATTATGTTTCATTTTATCTATTTGATCTCAGAAACTGCTTTTTTTTTAGTAAAATGGAAGGACAGGCCACACAACACACCCATGAGAGATGGCAGCCTATGTGTTTTTATGTAGGAGTGAAAGTTTAGCAACATCAACCATTCATGGCACAATCTTATGTAGACTGCATAAAAATCCCAAAGATCTTTCTGGCATAACAAAATAGCAGTTTATGTACAAGAGAGCAGCAATCAACCCTTCCCATCAAGCAGGGATTATTGCAGCTGGTTGATACTGAAGGCAGAAAGAGCACTTAATTAGGTCCTGGATTCCAATGCAATTCTATAATAAAACGTTAAGGTAAACCCTTTCAAATATTCGAATTCCATAGATCATAGATTTAGAGATTGGTTTTTTTACAACTAACTTGGCAAGTTCTGCAGATCTGTCTGTGATGAAGGAAACTTTCTGGAATACTTAACAGATCCAGAAGCCCCGGAGCTTAAACCTGCTATGTGCATGTTTGAGAGTTTAAAATGGCTATTTGTTGTAACAATTTTGACAATAATTGCACTGTCAAAACAGCTACTGAAACCAGCCAGCATCAGTCCCCAATACACATGATCCTTTCATAAACTAAAAAAAGTCAGGGGGTTAGGGACTAGGAAATAAAATTAAATCTTGTACCACCCCTTCACTAAATGATTTCTGAAGTGATCAACTGAGTAAGGCAAATAAAAACAAAAACCAAACCTTTTCCGAAAAAGAAACTGACAGAAATTGAGATAGTCCTCTCAGCACATAAAAATTCTTCCTCAATGCAATTACTGGTGTCAAACAAGGTTGCTGAGGGTACAGTCCCCCTATGCTACTGAACATAACAAGAATGGATTTCCAGAAATTAGGCCGCATATTTGACTATAGATGTTTGAGGCATCAAGTTGATAAGAAAGTCACTCAGAATATGGGTTCCCCTAAAACATCAGGAATATTTTGACTTTTAAATCAATCCACACTGAGGCAAGCCCCTTTAAATACCTTGACTGAACCTAGCTAAACTCTGAACAGCCAAACTGACCCAAGACCACACCAGCCCCAAAGGGAGCAGCCCTGTCCTGCCCCAGACTGAGGCACATGCCCCCAACAGACTAATGCCAGGACTTCAGTTTTCAGGGTCTCTGGTCAGAAGCTTATCTGACTGAAAATTAAAATTTTAATTTTTTGTTTGGTTGGGTGTTTTTTCGTAGGGCTAGTTTTTCAACAACATCTACAAGAGAAACCACTCTCTTTTTCAGGCAGTATTACTGCCAGCTGAGTTTCACTGCCAGCCAGATGGGAAACTGCACTGGGTTCCAGAGGAACCACATAAGTTGTTACCTATACCTGTTATAACTTCATGACTGCTAAGGAGGAGGGTGGGAATAGACACTTACCTTTGGCTAAGATTAACTTTATTCTGGAAATTGCCTTTTACTTCCATTTGCTATAAAAAGATAAGAATGAGCAGCTCAAAGGTACTAGTTTAACTTTGAAAACCTGCTTTCTCTTCTTTGGAAGATGAACAGACTGTGGGGTGGTATGTCTTTTTTCTCACAGCATTCTTCTTTGTTCTGCTTCCCAGTTACATTTCAAATACTTTCAGGTTGGATCTATCTGTCCCTATCTTTTTTAGGTGCCCACGCTGGGCAGAAGTTAAACATCGAACAGTTAAAGTCAGATATGCAAGTTTAAGCTGTTCACCCTCCAACTCCTTTTAGAGAAAATGGAAAGTGTTTACTAAGAGGAAAAAACCTCAAAATGTATTCAAGCAACATGTTTCTTAAAACAAAGGTTGTCATAATGCAAAATATACCCCAAAATAAAAGAAAGATCAAAGTTACTACTTGGTTCCGAGATAAAGGAATCAAAAGTGCTCTCTATAGAGGCTGGGAAGGAAAGTCCACAAATGCAAATTTTGATGTAGGCATTTGGTGGAACTTTTTCTAAGGGATGAATGTAAAAGATAAAATGTTTAACGGATTGAGGGACATATTAATGCTAAAATAATAAATATTTGCAGCAGAAATACTCCCTCTAGCTATGGAAAGTAAAATAAAACTGAATTTGAGTCGGTAGCCAGATTATGACTGAGCAAGGTCGAATAAAAACAGTGTTGAATGGAATGGTGGATTTACACAGCTCAAACACAGGTAAGGCTGTTAAACAACTGGAAATTATCAGTGAAATTTTCAAGAGCACTTTTGAAGCTGACACGGGTTCTTCAGTCATTTTCATATTCTTATGGCCTGAATGTAATGCAGCAACTTTAACTAGAGACAGGAGAAGCACAAGCCAAAGATTTTGCCACGTTGGATATTATGAAGACAGTACACAAGCCAGCCTACTGTTTCTTTAGAGTAGGCAGGTTTTTGTGAGATGTGCTTGAGGAATTGCTGCAGGACCTGAATTAACCTAGTATCAGAGAGTTTTCAATCAATGTACCCTCTTTGGGTATTCCAAAGCAAACTGTAGGGACTTTTTTTGATGTGTTCTTCTGACATGCCAAAGGAGAGGAAAACCCCAGAGAACTGAAACTGAATAAATGTGAGGCTGCAGAAAACAGCAAAATAAATCACAGAATCTCCTCCTAAAACCTGTAAAATTGCTACAAAACCAAACTGCTGAAGACTGGAAATGAGACTAATACAGTTATTGTGAGTCTGTAGCGCTGCATTGTTTAGCAAAGACACAGAACCACTGGAAGACGAAGGGAATCCTGAGGGCCAGAGGAACACTGCAGCACTGATAGTGCTGGAGCAGCAAGGTATGCCTTTGCAGATCAGAGGGAGAGTAACATCTCTGATCAAATTTACCCTCGACTGGCCATAATTAGATTCTCAATCAGAGGGCTGGCTGAGGACAGAAGATGATGACAAGGAACAAAACGTTCTGGAAACTTAGATAGAAGAGTTATACACAGCCATAGTCTGAAGGATCTCATAAAGGGTTTGGGTGAGTGTGGACTAGAGGCTGCAGTCTCCAGCTTCTAGTGCCTGGCTCCCAGAGGGGGAATGAGAGCAGGATGCAGTCTGACAATGGGACTTACAGCAATCTAAAAATCACAATTCTACACATTGTACCCGGTCTCACAAAAGAATTAGTAAACCTGTGACTGCAGTCACAGAAAAATTCATTCCCACCACCATCTCATTTGATTTCCAAACAAAACAGGAAGGCAGTGCTACTACCCACACATCATCACCACTAATTACACTGACAGAAAGGAGGAAGCAAAAACCTACCAGGACAGAGAATCAGGAAGCAGAAAACTTGAGCACTCTCTAAGCCAAGGGTGACTCCAACACGGGAAGCATCATCACCAACCAGGGCCACAGGCCCGTACAGCCTGAGAGCAGCAGGCAGGTCCAGGAGTTGAACAGGCTCCACTGGCAGCCCCAGATATCGTGAGGGAGCAAACCAGGTGCAAGGTCTGCCCAGGGGTACAGCCAAGGCAAAAGACGAAGCAGAGACAGGTACCCCTCAAGGCAAGAGCAGAAGCCCCCAAGGCAGCTGCCTCCATCCAATGCCTCCTCCTCCTCCTCCTTTTTTCCCTCATGTGGGCCAATGGCAGAAACATGCAGCTCCTCAGGTCAGCCAGGACCAGGCCTCAGTCCCCCATGGTACACAGGGTGGCACCACTCCCCTGCCCACAGAGCTCACAGGATGCTGGGAATCACCAAACCATCATGTCCAGCACGACACAGGATCCCCTGGGGCTGGAGAAGAGTGGCCAGGCACACCCCAGGTGCAGGGCTCCACGGAGCAAAGCCACTCTGCTGCAGCAGCTGCACAGCCTGGAGGAAAAGGAGCTCCAGCAGCAGGAGCCAGAGGAGCAGCTTGCCTCCCTGACCTGGTCTTGGTGGCTCAGTGACAGACCCAGGCAGGTGAGCACCAGGGACAGGATGGGATGGCTTGGGACGGGATGGGTCAAACAGGAAAGCATCCAGGTGGATTTGGAATGTCTGCAGAGAGGAAGCCTCTATGACCTTCTGGGACAGTCTGTTCCAGAGCTCTGCCACCCTCAGTGTAAAGAAGTTCTTCCTGAAGACTTGAGGAAGAACTCTTAAAGAAACACCCCTCTCTCTCATCTGCCAGATGAACTCATTTCTCAGCCTTGGGCAGCCAGAGCTGGCAGGCCTGGAGGGGCTGGAGGCCATCCTGAGCATGCAGAAGGTACTGGAGTGGCTTGAAGCCCATGATCCCTGTGAGCCAGGGACCTTGGCCGAGGAGGAGGACTTGAAACACAATACTGGCAAAGACCTGTCCCAAAGAGTTGTTCCAAGGGATGTGGAAAGACAACCTGACATCTCCAGTGCTCTTGGAGATGTGGGAATAAAGGCTGGATTGGATGGAGCTCTGAGCAACCTGGTCTAGTGAAGGTGTCCCTGCCCATGTGAGGGGGCTCAGAACTAGATGATCTTTAAAGTCACTTCCAACCCAAACTGTTCTATGGTTCTATGATCTACAATAACATTTCCACTCCTCTAGTTTAATTTTCTGTTTCAGGGAGATGTCCAGGTTTTATAAAATTACTTATTTTCCAGAACTAACCAAAGCTTGGCTTGCTTTTAAAATATTTATAAATGCTTATATTTATATTTTTCTATTTTTCTTCTTGTCTTTTTTCATTTTGGATTTTTTTTGGTTGTTGTCTTTTTGAAAACTAATGTGTTTATTAAGGCATCTATTCTTGTTTTTATGTATATGATATACGCAACCAATTTTGGAAAGAAAAGTAGTGTCCCAAAAGAAAACTGGAGACATAAATGAGTCTGAGGGCTGATCTGTACACACACTCCCAAACAGAAGCACACTAATTTTGGTCAGTAAAACACCATCTCTCAAAAACACATAATGTAACTCCTAAGAAAATTCTACTGAGTAAAAAATGGAAAAAAAGTTTTCCTAATGGGTTTTAGTGAAGGAAGATTCATTTAAAAATCACTTTCTGGTTTGTGGATTAAGATGAGAGCTGTCACATTCCAGAGAGGTTTTATATTTTATCCTTTAAACTTTTCAGCAGTACAACATTTTATGTGAAGTTTCTCCAGGCCTCCCTCCCTCCTTTCCTTTGATGCATTTTAGTGCTTTTCTCTGTTGATTCTGTTCTCATACTGTTGTTCCCCAGACCTTTTGTGTACCATCAGTGGTGAGGTTACTTGCTTCTGTTGCTGATTCGAATATATGAAGAATATCCACAGAATCACCCTTTCTCTGAACCCCACAAGCAGACGGTTTTTGCACAGATACAATCAGAACTAGAGTTGGAGATTTTGCAAATCAAGTTTAAATCCACTCATGTAACTTCCAACATATTTATTCTTTCATTGGGGTCAGAAACTCTAAAGAGGTCTCTCCTGAAAAATAAGTATGTCAGCAAAATGCACGTGCATTCATATTTTTTCTCTGTTAAATGTTCAAAAACTTGCTTGAAGCACGGACTGCGCAGTATTATTTACCTGATATACTCCAATAAAATAAATTAATCAAGACTGGTTTTCAAGCAGACAGATGACATAAATAATGAGTATAAGAGTTTAAAACTGGAGAGCAGCACCTAGGCCTGGTTGCCAGCACCACAGGCACAAGCACTGGCCATTTTTCCTGAAGGATTGCAGCTCATGGAAAGACCAGTGGTGGAGCCAGGGACAAGTATGAGGAGGGAGCATCAGGCAAAGTGTTATGCATTGAGCACAACCCCGATCTCTCATGCCCCTGCACTGCTTAGGGTAGAGGGGAGAGGAATCAGAAATAAAAGACTGAAGTTGAACGCATGGAAAGAAAGGGAGGAGGTGTTGTTTTAATGTTTTGGTTTTGTTTTCCACTACTCAAATCTGTTTTAATGGGAATTAATTAAAGGAGTTTTCCTTAAGTTGAGTCTGTTGTGCCTACAACTATAACTGGTAAGCAGTCTCCCTGTCTTTATCTTGACCCATTAACTTTCTCATCGTATTTTGTCCCCCAGCCTGCTGAGGATGGGGCAGGGAGAGAGCACATGGACGGGCATTAGGCTGCCAGCCAATGCTAGCTCACTGTAACACCAAAAATCAACTGCCTCCTTATCTCTTAATGCTTTCCAAATTTACCAGACCTGTTCTGTAAATACTACAGTTTGTGCAAAGAGCTAAAAGGAGCTAGCTTACACAAAATGATAAGCAAAATGATGACTCCCTTGGGAAAAGGAAAATTAAGTAAAATAAATCCCAATTAATTGAAATAATTACATAACAACATCTAAAGTATTAATTAGAATAAAATTAGGCAACAGGATTAAGAGTTGTGAGCAAACATTCTCTCCTCAGCCTAAAGTTCCAAATCCTCACCTGCAAATGAGATGTAGCTACATGTTGAGAGAAAAAAAGAAAAGAACATTGAGCAAGGATCTTCTTTGGAAAAGTGAGAGAAAAGTGTCACAGTGGGCTACTTTTAATGATTTGCTTCTTAAAACAGTAAGCCAGCAAATAGGAGACCTGAGGTCAATGCTTAACTGAGCCTGACAGAGTTCAAATTTATATTTTCTGCCTCCTCAAGACCTACCTTACACACTTGCTAAGTATGGCTAAATGGGGGAACCTTTCTGGGCACTCTGGGCCGGAGTGCAGAGGAGAATGTGATAATCAGCCTGTTGAGTCTTGCTGGTGATCATGAGTTCTGCTTCCTCTTTCTGTAAAGTCACTGAAGCAAACAAAAGCATAACCCAAACCACAGAGAATACCCTAATCACTACAGTAATGCCCTTCCTTGTTCTCTCTTTTGATCAAAGAAATGTTCAATTTTTATACTAGTCCTGTTTACTGGAAGGCAGTCTGATTCAGGAAAGGAAAACAGCTTCCACTCAGCACTTCCTCTACTCTCATAGGTCAGTAACAAAAGGTAAAACTCCTTCAGGCTGAGAAAGGAATTTATCCTGGTCACACACTCTCTCAGTATGTGTCCTAGCCAATTAGGCTGTAGTACAAAAGATGTGTAGCTAGACGGTCACATCAGTTTGGCAGCTTCGAAAAGGATCTGTTTCTTATGAAAGATTCTCTGTAAGCAATAATTAACTGAAATCTATTTGATCTGATTAAACTCCTGGAAGCTGAAAGAATGGCTGCCTCCTTTCTGACCCTTTATCAGAGTCAGGGGACTTTGGTGCTAAGAGAACTAGCCTGGGGAGACCAAAGTTCCAAAACAGCTCTAGGTCCCCAAAACTGCCATATTGATGGGGAGCTACCTGTAGAGAAAGATGCTTAAACTCCTAACTCTGATGGGCTGTATTTTTGAAAGGAAATTTGCCCTTATGATCTGTGCTTCTCCAGCACTGAACTGGATGATCCTGCTCAGTTTTCAAGCTGAAAGAAATCACAGCTTCACTTCCTTGCCTAGTTTATTCACAGTTTATCAGTTTTCTTTTCTGTCATGGACTAACCTTTCTGCCAGGCAGTTTGACTTCCAAAGTTCTTTAAAAAATGCATAGTTTTCATTCTGAAATTAAATTACACCACAGGAGCATTGATGATAAGCAGTATGCACACCTGCATGCAAAAAAATCCCAGGGTTAAATGAACAGCTCTTTTATGCAAAGAAGAGGGAGCAGTGGAAACTTGGAAGGTCCAAATAATAAATCAGAAACTTCACTGGCAGGCCTGGGCCCAGCCTTTCCCTCAACATCAGCAAGTTGCTGCTAAAGCCAGAAGGAGCAGTTAATTAAAAGACTTCTCTCCTAATTCTATCCTATTGATCAGGCTTGAAAGAGTCAAATTGCAGGTGGGCCTGTCCCTTGGCACTGAAGAAGCCCAAACTTTTAAAATATTCTACTACCTATCGCACAGAAGCAATCACAGCTCTGACTCTGAACAAGAAGACCCTCGTCTGCAGGATGTTCTTAACAATGCAGCAGGATCAAGGACTTCACAGTAGCATGAGTCTCCTCATGTCACCCTCCACTTCAATTCAAACCCTCTTACTTCAGCTTATCAACCATAAAAACATTTTTTTTTTTAGAGATCCAGGCTTTTTGGCATGCAGAATTACTAGGGACTTTTAAATGATTGTCTCAAAATTGTAGGAGAGGAGCATTCCTTAGGTATTTTCAGCAGGTTTTGCCTTTCAAAGCTGTATTCTCTACCCATATCCACATAGCACATCAGGATGAGACCAGGATGCACATCCTTCCCTCCCACTCCCTGCTATCCCTTGACAGACCTCAGTGGCATAAGCAAAGAACGTGCCACACATACTCCAAGATCTCTCCCCTGACCCCACAAAGGATGTTTGGGGATCTGTGTTCAACCATACTCATACAGTAGAAGACAGTCCAGGACAGTACATCTAACATGCCTACTGACTTTCAAAGCAACTTCATCCCACCACTGCAGCCTGTGGAAGAACAGAGAGCTCTCTACTTAGGTTAGTAAGCAAATCCCAGACTTCTACAAACTTCACTTTCTAAATCAAATAAAGTTTTAACAAGAGTGCCCCAAATATTTAGATCTACCAGAATCCTAAAGGGCACCTGGCCCACTCCCACTGCTCCTCAAGCTGCTCCTTCACCTATGTTCATCTGGAAATCCCATTTATTCTTGTCCATACTCACCATCAAATCTCAGTGCTGAGTTCTTCATAATTTTTTCCACTTATTTTGAAGAAACATCACAGCCAAGTCAACGTATGCTGAGGCTCTTGTTGTCTATGTATGTGTCATGATATCATTTGGAACAGCTGTTGTTCTCTGCATAAGAATTTAGTTTAAACTCCCCAGTAGGTTCACATGTGTCCATGGTCTAGCAAACTAAGGCCAAGTTGCTTGTGAACTAAACTGCTAATTAATGATCAGAGCTGGGGTGAATGGTGTTTCCAGTTTTGTTTCACTTTGAGACAGTAAAAATACCTGGAGAGCCTGGGTACTGTGAAACACCAAGAAAAACACGGGACAGACACTTACAGTGGCTGTACACAAAGCCAGCTTGTGTTCAAGCCAGTCTGAGCTGGGCATTGACCCTCTTGGACCTGGACTGTCTCCACAAGCCAGTGTTGTCTCTGCCCCAGGCTGCTTAGCTTCTCTACATTCTAGCAAGACCCATTAGTCTATGAATGGCAGTGGATGAGGCCCTTAGCTAAAAGACAAACAAGACAGCCCAGCAGGAAGAAAGATGAGCTCTCTTTTATGCTACTAGGCAAGTAATTGTGGTAAATAAACAGTTAACCTGGACAATAACTCACAAAAAATCTAGGTGGCTTCTGACAGGTGAAGAAATATATCTTGTCTTTTTGGTTTTTTTTCCCCTGGGCTTCCTCATTTTAATAAATAATTAACTGCTTGGACCGTGTTCAGCAGAAATTAGTCTTTAATTAGAATTTAACAAAATTAATTCCTTATGTTGGCTGGCTGGACTTCCCTCAACAGTCTCATTATCCTTCCTTAATGGAGCAAACAGCACATCTACAATCTTCAGGAGCAATTTAATATTTTTGCTTTTACTACTGAAGGCACTTTTATGTTCATTTCCTAGCATGGAATCAATGCCTGCACCATGAAGACAATGCAACTTTCCTGTAATAAGGTTAGTTGTGCCTGTGATGAATTACTTTTGGGTCTTAATGATTCTCAGCATGTGGTGTCTTTTCCTCCTGCTTCACTGCTTGGAACATTTGAGTTATTTTGTTCCCTTTCAACTGATGTCAAATAACACTGGTTTGGTTCTTAATTAAGGCACTTAATTGTTCAGCTGATTTTGTTTCATGCTAAGGTGGGACAAGATACTGTTGGCCTATATTATGTCTCTCATTTTCTTTTTGTTCAGTCTTACATATTTTAAGAAATAACTTTCTCGTTGCATTCATTTAACAAGGTTTTTTTCCTACTAGAGGTGGGTTTCTCTATCACATGCGTTTTTCAGTCATTCCAAGTATAATGCCTCTAATCTGCTATCTGGTACGTCTCAATCCTCTGTTCAAATCACTTCAAAAAGGACTCCAAGCAGAATATTCAATTAGAAAGACATGACTGAAAAACAGAAAAGAAAGTTAAATGATCTAGTTAAAGTCCATGGCTACCTCAGCTAGGCTATCTTCAGTTCTGCTTTCATGAGCCCAAACTATATTCAATCAAAGCTGTTCTGGCTGTCTTCTATTCATTAGCAAGCAACCCCACCTCTCCCCACCCCCCTCCCAAAAGAAATCCCACAGACAAAAACCCAACCAACCAACAACAACAACAACAAAAACCCAAACAAACAAACAAAAAAACACAACAAAAACAGACACAAAAAAATCCACACAAAAAAGAAACAAGAGGACAGAAAATAAAAACAGAGATGTCTGATCATTGATCTAGAAGAACCTCTCCTGTTGAAGTAGCAGATCCAGACGTAAGAAATGACAATGACATGGGGAAGGGGACTTCACACTGATTAGTGTTTATGAGATGAATGGGAGTTAATTCCTCACTTTTCACCATACTGGCTCTTCTAAATCAGCACAAATGAATTGCTCAATAGTCCGTGTCCCAGCACGTGAGTCACTGCATGGAATCTAGCTATGCTTAAGAATACAAGGGACTGAAACTGATCACCAAAATTAGAACAGACGGACCCCATCTCACAAGTTACTTCTATTTTGTAACCAGCGGCCTCAGAAGATGTAGCACACAGACACCCTGACTGGCTTATCATACAGACAATTGACTTTCGTCTTGCAAGGTGGTTATGATTATCTCCTAGATTATACTCTGGCAAAAAATTGGAATGCAGAGCTGTACACCTATAGGGCTTCTGGCAACAGTTTGCAGTGGGATCATTAGGGAGAATAAAGCACACAAAACTGGAAAAAGAGAACTTTCTCCCATGACTAACTACATATTTTATAAATATCCAGGTATAGTAGGAGTTATAAATATTACTACTAAAAAAAAAAAAAAAAGGCAGAAAGGTTCAATACAAATAAGAAAAACTTTGTTCAATATGTTGGTAATTAGAGGACAGACCAAGTCACAAAAATTTAATATGGGGATAAGGGAAAATTCATTAAATGCCTGAGACAGAAAAATCATCAAGTCTGTGCTATGCTTCTGAGGTTTCATGAACAAGGTGGAAAAAATCTTAGCTAAAATAAAGTACCACCAGGGCCTCCCGCCAAATATAACAAACAGTGAAGGCAACAGTGGGAAAATCACTCCTCAACAACAGGATACGTGCAAAATGTCCAGGGCATGATACCAAAAAGGCTGCATGCAATCAGGAAAACCACAGGAAGTAAGACAATCTACCTTGCTAGAAGATGTTAAAATATCAGCCTTGATAGAAGCTGAAAGAGAACAATTATCATTAAGGCCACAAGAAATTGCCTAACACCAGTTTTCCCACAGTACAAGGAAATTACCTAGCTTACCTTGCTTCTGGATTTTAATCACACTGGTTATTAAAATGTTATTTAAGGCATTGAAAGGATAAGGGTTAAAGGGTACAACCTATGCCAATTCCAAAAAATCGAGTGTGTTGCCAGAAGGGCTGTGGGGCCACAGAAGGGAGCACTGAAGGTGTAATAGATAGTGAGAAAGTAGAAGTGTATGCCACAAGCATTACCAGTCCTCACTACAACTCTGTATTATGTAGGCTCACATGAGATCACAAAGAGTTTACATCGAGGAGATGAAACTCAGCAATGAAGGAGGAATTAGACAATTAAGCTACAGTAAGCAAGGACTTCCTGGAAATCTCTGATTTTAGCACTACACTGGCAGATTATAACATATGTGTTATAGAAGAAGCAGTTCATAAGCTTAGAAACTTAGGGATATGATGAAAGCAAGAAGGACATGCAACAAAATAAACCCCAAACCTCCATTTTGCTGAGGTGATAATGGTGTGATGAACTTCATTAACAAACAAACAAACAAACCCCTAATCCAAAACCACAAAACCAAAAAAAAAACCCCAAACAGACAACAACAACAACAAGACAAAACCCCAAAAAATTAACCAAACCAAACCTATTTAAATGCTGTATGATTTTTTCAGGAGTTTGTATACATGGATGTAAGACAGCTACATCACTAAATTGTAAGAGAGAAAATAAAAAAGAATTTGAAGGCTCTGGCACTCACAAAAGAAGTCTTTTGGGATTATTCATGTTTCTACCAGAATATTACCCATGTTGCAGATAATATAGTAATTTCTACCTTAATGTACAACAACCAGTCACTGAGTGGGACTATTCACCAGCAGCTTCAGGCTACAGCATGCAACAGTGTTTAGTATGTATTTGTAATCTTTTGCTATACATATTTTGCCCATTTGGGCTTTTTAATCCAGAAAGTGTTATTTAGAAGAGGAGAGCAAAATGGTTTTAAAGCACTTCATCTGAATATGGGATATAATTTTGGCTGGGAGAGGGGAAGGAGTATAGTCTGACCTCAGTTTCCTTAGTGCCTTTAAGAAATCACAGCACAGACAAAAACTTGTTCATAATTATTCTAGTTTTGCCTCCCAGCAAGGTTTTGTGCTTTCCACATTAGTGACACTCTGAAATCCGTCATGCCTGCAGAGATAAGGCTTTATCATGTTAAGATCCAGGGTACTTCTATTTCTATTAAAACACGTAATTTGAATATTCATTTGACTTTTCTGGCTGTAAATTCTGATTTTGGCTTCTTTTTCCATTTTGCTGCAGACCAAGGAAAGAAAGGTCTCAGCCTGGGTGGCAAAATTCCTCTGATTTCTCTACTCCTTGCATTCAGAGGGAAGAGGTCACACTGTAATGATAAAAACGTGCTGACACGTAGGAAGCCAGCTATGCTAGAATTAAATTAGAATTCATGCTCATCTTTTCTGGAACAACCTGACAGCTTCTCTTCTCCTTCATTAGCAGGAAGAGGCTGAGAGGGGAATGTAAGTATGCCACAGTATAATTTGAACGGCAAATCTGAAGAGGAGGGAATGTGATATACAAGTAATCATTATCAAAGGTGACTATATGAAAAACACCAGCATACAGTCATTTTGCTTTCTTACATTTTCCATAAGGAAAACAATATAAAAATAAGATGTTCAAAGAATTTGCAGTCACAGAAAACAAAACACCTCTTGGAGCAGTCACTCTGAACAAGTATCACATGACAGCAAAAGTATTCTGGCATTAGCTTTCAACTGTTACTCTGTCTGCACCTAAGGAAAACCTGGAAAAACAACAGCAGACTTCCTTCTGTCTAACTCACCTGCTTAAGAAACCAAGACATACAGCACCAGATATCTAAGGAACACAACCACGTATCTATCTAATGAGAGCTTATCCATAAGGAAAAGGGCACATTTCTAGATTATATTCTATTGTGAATGTTGGGCATCTCTGATCCATTTCAGTGTATGACAAGTAGTTTGCTGGGAATGCAGAGGGATGCTTTCAAATGGAGAAAAATATGTTTGCACACAGGTCTGAGCATAAAATGGTGAAGCCCAACGAAGAACATAACCTGAAGAAATACTTGGGAGTCTATTTAGAAGGCAACCCACTCAGCCTCTTCATAATATTCTCCTTGTTCTCTGTAGGGAACTCAGATGACTGCTGGCAAATACCTCTGAAGGCCATACAGCCAAGTCTCACAGTTGGAAGCTGTGGGCTTCCTACTGGGCCATTGGAATTTGACCCTAAACTTGCTAAGTGCTGCACAAAAGGCCGTCAGCTCTCTGCCCAGCATAGGGGTCACAGGGGCTTCCCATTCTGGGAAGAGAAGAATAAAATTAAATTTTAAAATGTGATCTGCTGCAAGGCGTTTGGGGAAATAGCTTATCTGATGTGAAAATCAGAACTAAAAGGGCAGCCCTCGTATGTCCTCCTGTTTTATATATTCACTGAGAGGGCAGATCTGTAACTTGTGAAAGGAACAAGAAGAGTTTTCTAAAGCATTATCAGTGTATTCCCATCTGTCACTAGTTTTCCACACCAGTGATCTAAGGCTGACCAAAGAGATGAGATACTTCACCAGGGATATTTCCATACACTTTTCAGGTATGAGTCTGAATCATTTCCCATCAGAAGGATGGCTACTTCTTTCAGAAATGTCATGGCTGCAGTGAAATAAAACCTCTACTGTAAAAGCTGAATAGCTCTGTTGTGCTCTCTCTCCCTCTCCAAACATATATATACACGTGCAATATATGTATATGCTACATATATTTTTATATCATACGTATATGCGTTGCTTTGTTGTTGAATAAGTCTAGATGCTTTAGCCTCACAGCTCTTCTGGACAACTGAAAGGATCATTCTCTCTCTTTTACAGGCAAGCTAAGCCTCTGCCCAGTCTGGGACAGGGCTGAGAACTGAACTCTGCACATAAAAATATCTTTTTCCTGTTGAGAAAAAATCCAGAACATTCCTTTTTCTAGCTCTTAGTGAAGGACAAGTGTTTCATTGATGTAATTTTGATAGATCAATATATGCCATGAATCATATTAAGATTCAGATCCAAGCCAGGACAAACCATGTCCTCTCTACAGTTGTCAGGGTGACAGCAGTCTTAGGCATTTTAGCAGCAGACCACAATTGGTAACTCCAAACTTCCAAACTCTTCCCTTCAGGAAGTACTTCTTGGCTGGCCTATGGTCACACTGTGATACACTCCCTGATCCTGCACTGAACACACTAGGCATGTTCAAATAATGGCAGCACTCTTGAAAAACAATTCACAGACCCAACAGCATAGCTCAAATATCCTACAAACATCTTGGCTGAAGCGAAGAGTTACATGTACGTTTGGGCAGAAACCCATGGGAGCACATTTCTTGGTAGGAAAGCCTCTAGTCCTTTCCTATGTGTGAAATGCCAAGGAAGAATAACAAAGCTGACAGAAAAGTTACAAGGCTAGGTAGCCTCTGCAGTCAAAGAAGAGGGACAGTTTTCTTTAGAGTGTCATTTGAAGGTGAAGTCAGACACTGCTGAAATGGAAAAATCTAAGAAAGGGTAGCAGTGCCAGGATATGAAGCGTAGCCATCCCTCACAGTAACAATATAGATCTAGTACCATTACCAAATCTCTCAGTTCTTTGGATCCAAAAACTACAGCCATGATGTCCTTCAAAGCTTCATTCACCTAAAAGATGTGGGACAATTTGCTAGGAAAAGAGACCCTCAGGTAAATGTGAGGATGCAAGATGATAGTAGGGACACCTTACTAAGTGGTGACTAAGGGATGCACTGTATCCTCAAAGGATCCTTGACCCGGGATCTTGGAGTGAAGATACCTAATCCAGGAGCTGTCCCATGGTCCATTTCTCATCCCATGACCAGGCACAGCTACTCAGCAGAACACAGATCTAAGAGCAACTAGCACAGAGCTGATCTACAGCACTGTTGTTGACCTTGCAGCAAGGATACAAGACCAGGGCTGACTGTGGGATGCTGATACTTGTGCATAGCATCTGGCTTATCCAAACCAAGGAGTGGGAGAGGCCACACCACTGATAGGGCAGTTCAGGAAGCAGATTTTTATTCATAAGCTGCTGTATCTGACATTCTCTGACACCATAGAGAAGGGTAAGACTGTGAAACTACTGCAGAGTAGCAGTGATGTTCAAGGACTGTTACTTACCAAAAGGAAGTATTTTCCTCTTCTTCTTTTTTCTTTCCTTTTTGAACTAACTGCATTTCTTTCAGCACAGACAAAGTTCATTTCACTTCTGTTTGACACTTACTGTCAACATAGGGTCAGTCCTTTGTGCGTTGTGTTTTCACACAGTTCAGGGAAATGCCGGCATTTGTTTGTTTTAAAAAGAGAAGATTTTCTTCCCCTATCAGGCATAGTATTTTTTACAGCTTATTTATACAAGATGTTAACGATGGGTGAGATTTAAGCTGACAATGTCTCCTTAAGTTAAGGCTAGTTAATTCTACAGTCTAATAAATTTCAACGTTCCTATAAATATATGAACGTCTCCTTCACGCCAGGCCTAGCTTGACTTTGACAGTCTTTGAGAGAAGGTTATCCCTTTATAAAGCTGGTACAATAATGGAGAGCCATCCAAAAGCTGGACTACACTTTGAAGGGTATCTCACTAATATGATGAAAAGGAGCTGCTTTCCAGCTAGCACCAGTATGACTGTTTCCTTTTCTCTTGCCAATACATTGGTAGTAATACTAGTAAAATATCATTCTTTAAATGGAGATAGTTCAGCTGGTACACAGGAAAACTATGCTAAAATAGAAAATTAAAGTGGCTTAAGAACAAGTGAAAATATGACAGATTAGGCACACCAAATTACTGAGATACAGCTACTGTTTAAATGTGCCTGAAGAAGAGGGAATACCTTTTTGACGCTTTAATGTTAACAGACTGTCTTCATTTTTGTCCATCATCACTAGGAACTATTGCATTCATCCTTCATCCAGGGATCTCTCACAGATGGAGAATCATGGACAGATAGGTCATGCAAGGACAGCATCAGCAACATAAACAGCCCAAGTACCTTGTCTCCCCACTCCATTCTCCATCTGCCTG
This sequence comes from Daphoenositta chrysoptera, assembly GCA_013397915.1. Classification (NCBI taxonomy): domain Eukaryota; kingdom Metazoa; phylum Chordata; class Aves; order Passeriformes; genus Daphoenositta; species Daphoenositta chrysoptera. Next base: position 1,126,967 of record VZRO01001570.1, on the reverse strand, counting down.
GTACACTTCATGCCTCAGGTAAGAGCAAAGAGGGGCCTGAATTGGTTACAGGGCGGATTGCCTTTCTTTGCATCCAGTCACGCACAGCAAAAAAACCCACTACTGCCTCTTACTTCTTGCCAGGTAGATTTTGAGATGCTATCCTTGGTTATTTGGGCATAAACTGTTCAGGTGGCAGTGCCCTTTGGCTGAATCCTAATGCTTTTGCATTCAAACCAGTCATTTCAGTCTAAATCTTACGTGCAGCTGCCTCCATCATAAGGAATGAATTATTTTAACTTTCCAAAAATAAGCATGCACATCCTTTAAAAACATCTAAGCTAGTTGCACTGCCAAGGTCTTTCCCTGTCTCCTTGACATCTCTTCCTGCATTGGGATGTAAAATCAAATGCTCTGCTCCTTAGAAAAAACTGGAAAGAGCTAAAATGCAAGGAGAGGAAGGAGAGTTGCTTCTTGCTGCTTTAAAGGAGTCTCCCAAGTGTCTGTAATTTGTCCTCATGTCTGTCCTTGCTCTTTGCTTCCAGTCCCCCCTGGCTTTAGCCAAGCTCTGCTGGAGAGCTTCCAGTCATTTACAGGAATGAAAAGTTTAAAAATAAAAGAGGAGCTTTGATCAAGAAAGAAGTTCAGCTGGGAAGGAAAAAGGGAAACACAAGCACTGACAACTCAGGCGGAAAGCAAGGCGAAAGCAGGTTCATTATGAGCTGACAGACATTTCTATGTCTGCTTGCAAAGCCAAAACCTGCCCTGCTGCTCTTTCTTCTTCAAAATGCTCTGCATTAGCAATGAAAAATATGTTTTGTTTTCACCTCTGGCATTCCCCCATGTGCCAGCATTCTTTGCTTTTTCAATTGCAAAAAGTTATTTTGCAGAATCCGTCAACTGTACACGACCTCCGCACTTGTGCACGCGCACGTACTTTCAGTTCTTGGATTCCTCTTTATTCACAGCCAATGCTCCCTCCCCCTCCTTCATTTATTTATGTCTTAACTTGAAATGTCCATGTCAGCTGCTGTTAATGGAGAGATCTCTTCACTACTTTTCTTTTATGAAGAAGGCAATAAAGCTGACATTGAAAGTACCAAGCTCCTCCCAAATCTTTCATTGTAGATACAACCCAGCACATTTTGTATTATATCGCAAAATCCTCCCTCCAAATTCTAAATATCCAAAGCAACCTCCACACAAGCACTTTGTTTGCTTTAGTGAAAAAGAATGAAAAACCTGCTCCATACAAGTAGCCTGCATCACTCAGGACCTCCAAAAACACCATTGCTCCGGGTGTGCCCTAAAACGCAGACAGGATGAAGAACAGGGCAGTTCTGGAGAGTACATTTCCAGTAGTCAGGGTAGTTATACTGCATTCATGTCACTGGGAAGAAAACTAGCTGCTGCCAGAAAAGTGGTAAATGTCTGCAGAACAGGCCTGATGGAGAAACCTTCCGGCAACAGGTAACAGCACTCTGGTCAGTATATATTGTCAACAACAAAAGTAGAACCAGGTTATTGCAATTCTAATATTCATAGTTTCTTAGCTTAAACCAAAAATCTGCATATGAACTCTGGGTGTTCCATCTTGAGCCCTTACTTTTTTTTTTTTTTTAAGACGACAAAATAAAGTAACTGTCACACTAATTAAAAGCACAAGTGAACCAGAGGAAGATTATCCTCAAAGTTATAAAACTACAGGGCTTATTTGACTAATTCTTTTGTTTATTACACTTTCAGATCATGTTTTGATATTGATAGGAAAAAAGCACACATAATCCAAAATGAATACCCTCTCTGCCCTTCAGAGCTCCAGTGCTAAGCACTGGAAAAATGGCCTTTTTTCAAACTCAAATACATGTTTTGACCTGTGATAATTTTTTGCTTGGCTTTGTTTTTTAATTTATCATGAGAAACCTAATTGACAAGAAAGAAAAATTGCAGCAATAATATCAATTAAAGTAACTGCAGGTGCTGGAAACCCAGATATTTCTGAGTAATATCACATTTCCATTTTCACAATTATCTTTATACCCAAAAGTGATTTTTTAAATTAAATATTTAAATTAAATCAATAAAAATTGCATATATGTGCTCTGTACTATATATCTTGGAAAAGACGCTAAATATTGTAGAAGTATAATCTACACATATAGTTCAATATTTACTATTTTAAAATTACTGCATGCATACATATGGATGAAGAGACGTGTTGTGTGCACAGAACTCTGTGTTTTAAAATCAGAGATGACTACTAGATAACCTACTTCAATCTGCTATACAATGAAACCCAGTCAAGCCTGCTTCAACCCAGCCATTTATATTTTGCTAGAGTATATCTTGCAACAAGGCATCACATTCTTTGTTGAAAACTTCAAGAGCTTATTGGTTTCTCCCAACAGTTAACCACTCTCCCTGTTAAAATAATGTCCATTGTCCCCAAACTCAGCTGTTTCTCTTTCAAATAGATTTTGTCTGGCTTGAACTCCCAGCCCTTGCTTCTTGTTATGCTTCTTTCCACAAGATAAAAGGGCTTTTTAAGAACCCAGCATTTTCTTCTCATAAATGCACTTGTGAAATTCACTCATCTAGTCACCCTTCTGTGCAATGAAGCTAAATAAATGAAGTTCTCTAAGTCCTTCACTATAAGACATATCTTACAGTTTCCCTGTCATGCTTTGCAACCCTATCTCCACTTTTTCAATGTCATTTTCAAAGTGTATGCAGGAGATCCAAGCATGCCATAACAATCTTCCGAGTATGAAGCCATTATAATCCTCCACAAGTCAATAAACTCCCACCTATTTTAAAATTAACAAAACTGAGGCAGTGAAAATGATTGGCTCAGCTCTTTGAAGAGCAAATATTAGAACCAGGATAAAAGTACAAGAATAATCTGGTCACAGACCTCATTCTCAGGCCTTATATATGACTAAAACTCCTACATCTACTACAGCAGCTCCGAGGTAATGTGGTACAGTGACTCTTTCCAGTATGAAGTTTAACAAGGGCTAGTGTCAGATTCTGGAGAAAGAGGTGTTGGAGAGAAGCACCACAGAAAGGGCTCTAGGGGTCCTGGCTGAGGGAAAGTTGACCATGAGTCAGCAGTGCCCTGGCAGCCAGGAGGGCCAAGAGTGTCCTGGGGGGCATCAGGCACAGCATGGCCAGCCGGGCAAGGGGGGGGATTGGCCTGCTCTGCTCTGAGCTGGGGTGGCCTCACCTCCAGTGCTGGGGGTAGTTTTGAGTGCCACAATACAAAAAAGTCATTAAACTATTAGAAAGCATCCAAATGGGGGCCATAAGGGTGATGAAGAGCCTTATGAGGAGTGACGGAGGTAATTTGGTCCATTTAGCCTGGAGAAGAGATTGAAGGGAGACCTCATTGTGATCTTCAACATCCTCACAAGGGGGAGCGGAGGGGCAGGAACCGATCTCTTCACTCTTGTGACCAGGGACAGGACTCCAGGAAATGGTATGAAGCTGAGTCAGGGGAGGTTTAGTTTGGATATCAGGAAAAGGCTTTTCACCCAAAGAGCGGCTCCTTGGGGATGGTCCTGTGCAGGACTAAGAGTTGCATTTGGTGATCCTTGTGGGTCCCTTCCAACTCAGGATATTCTATGATTTCATGGGCTGCATTATAGACAGTAGTAGACAGTAGTAGAGAGATCACAAAACTAGAAAGTTAATTACTTTCTCTCCTCCTTGCTAAGTTGCCCAACAGAAAAGTGAGAGATGAGGTACAACGGGCTGGAGCTCAGGAGCAATTAAGACAGGCGGTTAATAATAGGAGCTCATTCTAGCCTCCAGTGGGTGCCAGCCCCCAGCCTTCTGCTTTGTGTGCACTGCTAAGATCCTCAGCACCTCCACCTTTGTGCTCCCCAAAGCAGCACAAGACACACCAACCTGTCTCATTCATCTTCATGCCTAGACCCCACCAGTTTCAGTTATCTTTACCTAATCAAGATACAGCCTCAAAATACAGTGAGAACAAGTCACTTTCAAGGAGATTTAAATGGCAGTTATTCAAATTTCACCCTCGTCTAGATTTACACAGAGTACAGAGGAGGCTTTCCTAATTAAAAACCAAAAAAATCTGAACTTCTTAAAATTCAAATATCAGAAAAATACTAGTTGGAAGGATGAAGTTGCGAATGGGAACACTCCAGCCTAACTAATTATCCATTGTAGATAAAAGTGAAGTAGTCATGAAACGCCTCACAGACTATTAGACTCAACTTGGTTGTGTCTAATTAAGGTGAAGGTTTCAAGGAAACTGCAAAGATAAAGACAGTTGCTTGTAACCCTGTGTACCACCTGCAGGTGACCATCCAAGGCCTGGTGACATGCACGTTCTTTTTCTGTTCAGATTGGAGGGGTTCCACAGGAGACTGGAGAGCTGCTAGAGGAAGCTCTCTCACAGCTGAGGGACAGCACCTAGCACCTGCACAGAGTTATGGAGAGTGGCAGGAGTGTCCTGGTGCAGGAGTAGCCAGTATCCACCCACAGCACTCTTGCTCTCCAGCTGTCAAACAGAAATGCTCACACTGAAGAGAAATTAATTGGCAGCTAAGTATGCATGTGTCAATTATAATCTGTTAATTCCTCAAGATGAACAGGCCTAATACTGGGGATTTGTTCAGCGTTTTGCTAATTTTTAAAAGAAAACCAACACTTGGCCAAGTTTTCATTCCATAACCAACAAAACAAGAATATACATAATATTCTCACTACCTTTCTGCTACAGGCACTCACAGCCTGCACTGGTAGTTGTGGCTGTAGTCCAGAAATTGCTCCTACAATTTAACAACCATCCAGCTCCATGGAGAACTGATATTCAATTTTGTTTTAGCCCACCCTGTCAGATTCTTTACCCATAGCTAGAGTAATTGCTGTTCCAAATTGAGAATGAATCTTATCTTCCCTAGATATTTACCCTTTTCTCCCCAGCCCCCGCATCTCTCTGGCACACAAACATGGTTAAACTCTGAAATTCAGGAAAGTTTATTAAATGGGACCTAGGGTTTGTTTTGTGGAAGTGGATCTAAAGGGTGGAGAAAAAGACATTTAGAAAATCATTAACTTCCACTTCCTTTTAGAAGTCACAGGGCCATAAAAAAGAATCTTGAGAGCTCACTACTTACAATCCAGTGATAGGACCAATGCTCCAGGACAATGATATACATCTTTGCAAGGCAGGACAAGCCACAGGAAATCAACCTTCTGCCAGAGGATATGTAATAAATATATTTTTACAGGGTTTCAGAGAAGGACGTAAAGCACAAATAAGAAAAGTGTCAACACAACATGCTGTTCAGCTCTGGGAAGCAAAAGGCAACCAGGTAAAAACATAATGTCTCTACAATAATGATGTGCTGGAGTCCCCCACTGTCAGTTGAAAGAATACCCATTTATGAGCTCACCCTGTCCTCATCAGTACTTGTTTACAGGGTCATAATGCTTAACGGGATAAAACAACATTTTTCAGAAATGTTTGAAATTATTTCCCCAAATAACTGCCTCCAGTCTGGGGAGGATGCCACGTATTGGTGGCCAGTGCCCACTACAGACCTGTATAAAGGCCTCTGGCACCTCTGCTCATGGCACCTGCACAAATGGGGTAGTGGGGCTTGGATCTCCCTCTGCAATGGTGTCTCACAGATTTTCCCACTCAGAGAAATTACATGTTGCCCAAAGGCACTCCAGGCATACTGGAGACTGAAATGAGACTCCAATTTAATGACTTTTGCCATATTACTTTCAGAACCAACAGGCCACACCTACAGACCTTTATATGCTGCAAGTCTGTGTGAGAGCACTGCTCCAGCCACCGCTCTACACCTTGCCAGAAAGTGAAGCTACTGCTCACGATAGAGTGTTGGGAAACACGCTGCCTACCAGAATCCCTGACCTCAGAACCAAAGGTTAGTGGTACATCCTCTACAGACACCCCACACGACAGAGAAACCCCGACATTAGCTCAAGTGATGGAAGCCTAGGACAGCTAGACGTGGAAAATATGCTGTGTTCTCCTAAAACTAAGGTCTGTGACTATGAAAGTTGATCCATGTTTGAACAAGGATTACAGAAGTAACCTTTCCTCTTGCATTCCATGTTCAACTATACAACTTCAACATTCTTTGAAAAGCTATTGGCGTTGTCCCAAGAGCACAGCTAATCACCTCAGGGCCAACTGTGTGTGTTTTACCTGCTGGGGAGGATTAACTTCTATTTCCATTTAGGCCAAGTAGTAGCATGTGGATGCAATATGTTTTCTCTGCCTCAAAACTAGTTAATCATTGCACTTTGCAGTAGCTAGCACGCTGGGCAGAAGAGATCAGGCCTACGTGGACCATGGAGATTAAACTAATTTCTGTTTCTAAGAAAATTCCTTAAACTTCCGCCTCTCACATGCTTAGGCACGCTTGCACATTTATGTATGACAGTCACTTTTTCTAGTTAATCTTCTTCCACAGCACTATCAAGAGGACATCTCTTACCAGCACTACATCCACACTTAAATAAAAATGGACAAGTGGTGCATGATAGAATTATCATTGGTGCAAGAAGGGTATCATCTTCTGATTTTTAGACCATTTCACACACTGAGCTGCACAATAGCTGGAAGGGATATTAATCCAGGAGTGCTACTTGAGGGCTTTCAGTTAAATAAAGAGGTCCTTAAGAGTTTTGAAGGTCTCCCCCAGCAGCATCAGGGAAGTACTGATGAAATCTGATCTGCCAGAACCAAAAAAGAAAGGCCATCAGAGGATACAACAGTCAGAAAATACATCACCTAGTAAAGAAGTATGCTGGTGTTGTAGGCTCACCTTACCTTCAAAATTACTGCAGACAGTTTTTTAAAGACACCACAGAGCCACCTGACCCATGTCAAGTGCTGTTTCTTCCATAAGATCAACAAAAGACAGGTCACAGCATTGCACATATATTCATCTTTCTTTCCAGAAAGTTAGAGTTAATAGGGAAAAATAAAGAAAAAAACAAACCCAAACTGTAAATAGCAAAGAAAATTTCCAAGAGCTACCATATTTTAACCTAATTTATTTCTATGGTCCTTAACCATAAGTTAAGACTATTGGCCATCCCAGCAATGATCTTTATTTACCCTGAAATACTCCAAAGTCTCCAGGAATATAAGATGGTGGCTTTGTATTTAGTTTTTAATCTATCAATTAAGCTGCAAGGTGGCTGTGAAAACAGAGAAGTTACATTTCGACTTACAGGTACAAATTGCTTAAACATGTCACAACACTTCCAGTACATTCATAACTGCTCTCAGGTAGACATCGTTTGGAGATGAAGTTCATTCTCTCATTTCCCTTCAAACAAAAGCAAGAACGTGGGAAAAAGTAGTGTGTCTTCATGGATGATTGGTGAGTGCTTCACTAAGGGTTGTTGTAGTTGGATTGCAAAAGCTTAGACTTGAATTTACACATGATAATTGAGAAAGTAAACAATATTGATTTTAGCTCAGTATCTTCTTTCCATCGAAGGCCAGAGAGAAGCAAGACTTGAAATGTTCTGACCAAATCAATTTAATGTAATTACCCTTGAAACATGACTTTGCCATCATGATTTTGTCATGATAGTGGGAAAATAAGACTGTCAACCCAAGGTATATTATAGAAAAAGGTGGTCATGCAATACAGATATTTCCATCACCACTAGTTACAGCACTCATGCAAGCAATTTTTAACAGCCACATTAGCTCATCAACCCCCCCAATCTTCCCCAGAAGTGTCACAAATAATTTTAGAAACCGTACAAAAATATCTACAGAGACCATTTCCAAAAATTGATGCCTCACCTGTCAAATTTGCCAAGCCTCAGAAATATATACTTTTCCACACGTCTTAAAATACGTATAATAAGTCAGTAATCTGTGTCCCTCGTTCTGACCTTGGGAGGGAGCCAGTAGTGTCACAGAGCATTATTTTTAGAGCAATTAAGCCTTACATAAATGTGTGTAAGCAACTTTATTGTGAAGCAAGTACTTATTTTTTTAAAGGAAAAACGCAGAAAATTTAAGCTAAACTTCTCAAAGTTGATTCGAACAAAATCTTCCCTGATCATGCCAATTTTTTTGTCTAAATAAAATAGTTCCCTAATCTAAATCAAAAGTGAAGAAATAAATAAACAGCTTTTGAGTTATCCACCATGTAAGAAGATACACAAGATTATGTTTCTCAAGGTGAAATTGAGACCAAATTACTTGGAGTTTCTGAAACCTTTTGGTAATGATCCTCATAGAAGCTTTATTTGGAAAACTCAGTCAGTCAAACCTCCTCTCATTAGCTCACAGTATGGCAAAAAAAGCAGGAGACTAACAGAAACCAAACAAGTAAAACTGAACTTGAGCCAAGTCATAGCAAAGCACAACAGGGTGGTAGCAGGCACAAGAAGGAGTTCATCTACTTACTAGTGACTCACAAAGAACACCAAAATGCATTTTTGGGTGACATTAATACTTTCTAGGTATTAAACACTGTAAGAAGTTTTGGGAAAAAATCCCCCACATTAAATTGAAGAACTGAGCAGCAAAGTGGCAGAAAAAGGGGTTTTTTTCCATACATTTATAGTAAATAGAGTACTAATAAAGAACAAGCATTCTTCTCACACATGTTAATACACTTGGAATCATCTGACCACATTCAAGAGTCGACTGAGATGGCAGTGGCAGGTCAAGAAGAACATTTCAGTGAGAACCGTGGGCAACTCCGCAGCAGCAGCTGAGCACAAGCTCAGCCTGAAAGCCACTGGGATGCTTGGGTTGGATAAAGGCACAGTTGGATAAATGTAGCATCAGAAACAGTGATGTGAGCAAGGTTGTCACAAAACATGTTGGGAGGGTTTGTCATAGTGAGCTAACCCTCACTAGGAGAATGAGGTAAAACGTGGGTAAATGGCAAAGGTGAACAAGTGCTGCTTTTAATATTTACAGGCTTACTGAATTAGAACGGGTTCATACCTCTATGCTACACACAGTGCAGGGGCAATGAACACTCTGAGGAAGTCTGTCAGGAGAAAATGAAGCCTCTCACTGAGCACTGCAAGTTCTGAACATCAGGAATGACGCTTGCATTGGGAGCTGCTGGTGTTGTGTTCAACAGGAAATAAGAATGTGTCATGAGAAACATATTAGGGCTCTACAAATGTTCAAAACAAAACAAACAAGCAAGAGAAAAGCAAATCACTATAATCTGGAGTCCCAAGAGCTGTCTCCACGGCAGGTAAATAATGCTGTGTACAACTTGCAGAGGAAACAGCAGTTATTAAATAAAAATTTTTAAAATTATTAAAAAAAGAAGAAAGCCAGACAACTAGAGTACCCTATAAAGTTGTCATGAAAAGGGACATGTCTGGAGAATCAGGTGACAGCCCAAGACAGAAAATACAGGGCCCTGGGACTCTAAAAGGTCTCAAAAAAGCAGCAGCCTGATCTCGTGACCTTGTAATCAAAGAGAAGAAAGGAAATCCTAAATGATTCATGGTAAAGCATACAAGTCATGTACAGACTGTCCATAATAGGATGATTAATTTAAGAACTGCTCCCTATAATACCTTATTATATTAATTTCAATGTTGTTTGCAAATTCTCATTATTATCACTTTCAAGCATACTTACAAAACTTTCTTTTGTTTTCAATTGTTTAAAAAAAACAACCACTGTGACATAACAATCACAGGAATGGGTAATAATGCCTGCCATAGGAATGGAAGAAGTGCAATTACTTGGGCTGTAACTTCCCTTATTGACTTTTTACTTTTACCTTCTATCTGCTACATTCTACTTCCATGACTATCTCTATTTCTGTCAACTCTATTACAGGGCTTTTGTACATACCAGATATTTTTTATTATAAGGTCACAAAATCAATCTGCTTGTATGACCTCAAAGAACAGTTCCACAAACCCTCAAAGGTCTCACTCATCCCAAGCTACTGCTGCCTTTGAAAAGGTGTATAAAATGTCATCTCAGAGGATTCCTCAAGGCATCCAAGTCCTGGGTAAAAATGGAAAATTAAGGCACTGACTACTTGCAATTGTGGATACAATCCTGCAGGCAAGGACTAACCCAAACTCACACCACCTCTTCTCCTTCTCCCATCAGCATCTTTTGTATATTCAATGCTTTTTAATGAATCCACGATACCTTCTCTCCTCTCTTTTTCCCAGCATCAACACAGCTGCATCCAGTCCTCTGTGCTTCCTGAAATGCACTTAAATAGAAGAATTGCAAAAGGCAGGTTCTTTTTATCAAGGTGCTTTCTAGTAATGGTCAGGTTATGCTGTTGACAAAGATATGAGACAGCTGCTTCCCTAATAAGATTGGCATATACCTCTACCCAGATGCAGTAAATAAGTCATAATAGTAAGTAATAAGTAATAGTAATAAATAAGTAATAATAAGTAATAAAAGTAATAGTAAACTATTCGTGCTTAACTCCTCTTTGAAGGTTGCCATTTATTCTTTCCCTCCCTCTTCAAAACTTATCAAAGGTAATTGATTTGAAACGTATGGTCGGTCTTCCTCTTTTCTCTACCCTCCTCCTGAAATATTTAGGAACCTGAAAGTTGAGAGATTCACCATACTGAAACTTGGTGTATACAAAATCTGGTTTTCACTTTACTCAAGAAACATCTGCATGTCACATATATATCTTTAAAAAATGAAACATTCTATTCTGAAGGATATAAACTATGCCAGAAACTTTGCCTCTGTTCTTCAATTCTAAAGATAACTCAAAAATTGCCTGGAATTACAAAACACAGCTCTTTTCCATTTTTCCACCTCTAAATTCTTTATTTGTGTCTTGCTCCATATCTGTTTCCTCCTTTTCAGTCCCCACACCTGTTTCATTTCTCTTTCACCTGGCCGACATGCTGAAAATAATCACATATTGTCCCCTGTCACTGCTGCCACATCACTTAATCCCTTAACTCCATTATCAGAGTGCATTCACAATATGCCAGGCCTTAACTGCTCATTCAAGGCTCTCCAGTTACACCAGAAGTGTACCAAAACTCATCTTTCAGAAATCTCCTTACACTCCACTGCATTCGCATTTTATTTTCCCGTTTCAATTCAATTCCCTGGGGTCTTCCCGGCTGCGCTGTTGGGCATCGCTCCCACCAAGCTCCAGTTTCCTCAGATCCTACACACTCAGACCCTTTTAAGTCATCTTGATCTGAACAGGGGCCCTCACAGCAGCTGGCACATCAATAGGTTTGGAATGCAAAGCAAAGGGGAGGGGTGTGGAATTAAACAAAAGAGCCCATGTTCAGGTGACTGAGTAACAGCAAATGAATACTGAAAGGGGGTGAACTAAAGGAATGCTTCCAGTGTAGCTCCATCTCTGCTTTCAGTGCCACTGTCCTCACCCTCCTCAAATACATCATTGCCTTGTCCCAGCAGCACAGAGAAGACTGCACAGGCCTCAGGGGCAGTACTCATCTTGCATCTGAAAAATGTCAAGCAGATCTGGACTGCAGTAGAAGGTGAGAGGGGACAGAAGAAAGATGTATTTTTATTTAGCTCTAATTTAAGTATCGTAAGAGCAAACTAAAATGCAGGTTCAAATAAACATGCATGATAACTTGATGAAGTCACTCTTTTTCATAAGAAAGTCTGTCACTGATCACTTGTCTTCCCCTCTATTTGCTAGTACCTCTCTCCTCAGCACACATTTCAAACATGCTCGTTATCCCAGTATGCTGGCAGAAATGCAACAGGCACTGAACCTGATCCTGATGGTTGATGTGGCAGAACCTGGGCTGCTGGACAAGTCTGAACTTGAGGCAAGGTCTGTCCATAATGATTCCAAATTTTTGCCACACATCGTCAGAGCAGTGGCAGACTGCACCTTCAGACTTGAAGGTCTGGGGGTGCTGGACGATCGTGGCACAGAGCTCCTGCCTCTGGGCACATCACTCCCGTGCAGAGCAGCAGCCTGGCAGCCCCGTTCACAGGGGCAGAGCCCTTCTGAAAAGCAGCCTTTGCAGCCCCGAGTAAATACACGGGCTAGGCTGCCCTGCCTGTGCGCCCAGATGAGCTCAGGAAGCTCACACAGGGACAGCAGCAGCCTTTCTCCTGTCAAGGGCAGAGCCACCCTGAGAGCAGCAGCGCTTCCAGGCTCCAGGGGAGGTACCCGAACACTTCAGATGCGGCAGCACAAAAAATCAGAAACACAGCTGATCACAGAGATTGATGTTTGGCTAAATATTCTCTTTCTTCACATTCACTGCCGTGCAAAAGCACTTCCCCTTGCCTTAAGCCCTTTTATCAAGTGTTTCCCTAAGGAAATATTTCTTATTACCCAAATCAATATCCACTGAAGTGGATTTAAGAACTTTAAATGCCTTGATGCCTGCTATTAACATCAACTTAGATAGCTACTCTGTTAAACACAGGCTTTCAGTGGTGATTCATTTGCTAGAGTCTGTGTGCCACGGGGAGTGAATTGTTTTTTCATCAGCATACTCTGTACCAGCTTCTAGAAGGCATCAATGGATTGTCGCTGCTTGTGGCAGTGATTGTTTTATTAGAAACTAAAATATTTTCCAGAAAACACTAGGTTTCTTTCTCCTATCCTATATCATCACCCTGAGACTCCTATCTACTTGTGAGATGTTGCCACAGGCAAATCATGCCCACTGCCTATTGAAAGATCATGAAGCATTCAGAACAGAGAAGAAAGTCACAAATGCTTTACATAAAGTAAATATCACATTTCTTCACATTTGAATTGAAGAAATGCCTCACAGTTTCATGAAAACGTGCAGTTATTTTCTTGGGAAGTTTCTGTTCACCTAACAAACTGGATTTATGCCTGCATTTTCTCAAAAAGTAAACAACTATTAATACTTATCTAATAATACTCAACATGACTCCTACCTACCTCGTAAATGGTTTTGCATCATGTGCATACTCTGTAAACCCATTCATGCCCCGTTCTTCACCGCTGAGAAGGCAGTCACAGAGGGCTTGGCCTCCTGAAAGGAAAACACTCCTGGCTGCTACTGATTGCTCACAGTTGCAGGTGCTCAGCATTTCCCAGAACTGAGATCCTAAAGGTACCAGCTTGAATTGATTTCAAGGAAAATATTATCAAAATCAAATATTATTTCCACCTTCCTATATACCTCCTCCTTCACAATGTATAGGAAATCAAGGCTGTAAGACAGCAATTGACCTCATTTCACCTATTTATTCTGAGAAACTAAGTGGTCTGTCAAGCTGAACATAGTTAAATTGATGGACTCCTATCTGGTTTTAATCTTTTAAAACTTGCTAAGTAGCTCTTAAATGGAGGATGAATTATTTGCTTCAATCTTTATACAAATTCCTGTCTGACAAATACATGTATAGAAAAAATGGAAGTTTCAAAATTAAGGAATCTGATAATCCATCCTACATGAAACATTCCAAATGTGGAATGTGTTCACAGGTGCTGATGCAACAGAGTCTCTAACTTGGTTAAAATTTGCAGGATTTCACATCCTTATGTTTTATGGTAGGGCAGTTGCTGGCTTTTTTTTTTATCTCTCAAACTTGTATTTAATGTTTCCTTATTTAAATTTTACTGAATATTTTTAAATAAAATATGAAATAGTAATTTCACTGTATCTAATTAGGGCAAAGGCACCAACTTATTTTACACTAAGAGAAAAAATATCTTTAAAAAATAAAATCTAGTCTATTTATGTAGCCTTAACTATACTTTGCACTTGCATAAAAAACAACTTCTAAAGAAAGTCTAACTAAAGTCATATTAAGAGTAATTTTTCTTTCTCACCAACTTGTAAAAAATATGTTCAATCTATTCACAAAAGTGTGACATGGAATGTTTTTAAATACTTTTTTTGGTTTTTTGCTTGGTTTGGTTTTGAGTTTGTTTTTTTTTTTTTTACTACAGTACTGCTTTTGCACAATTTTTCAGACTGAAGTACCTTATGGTTGACATTTCATCAGGCAGCATGTGACTCAGTTATTTCCACAATAGCAAACTGCATTCTTATGCTCTAAAAATATCAGCTCTTCATGACACTGATTCAGAGGGATGGCTACAAATAACCAGTGGGAGGCACTAGCTGTGTTCACCGAAATGGAAAAATTTGCAGATGTTTGATAAACACACAGATGTAATTATCACTTCAGATTTTTCAGCTGAAGCTAAATAAATTCTTTACTGTCTCTGCAACGCAGGCACAAATACACAGCAACTATGATATTTCCTGGACACAGCCCTCCAGCTGCTTGCTCATCCAATACAAAAAATTACTTTCATCATTATTTTGGATAAACATAATTCATATTTATAATTTTTTTTTCATATTTATTTCACTGCAAAGAATGCAAAAAACCAAAAATCATCTGATAACTGTTGTACTTGGATCTCTTTCAGTAGGAAAGGCAAGAGGAAACCAAGACAAATTCACACATAATTCAATTGGCTCCCCTTTCTGCTGCACCTCAGAACACCCCCTTACAGAAGGACAGGCTGAATTCCATCTTTTCTGAAGTATTGCTGAGGCCTCAGGATTATCATACACAAAGGATATATGTTATCAGCTCCCAGGCAGATCTCACAGGGCATACCAAACTGTTTCTAAATAACAGAATTTAGCCTCCATGGGTTACACTGCAAACAGTATTTAAAGAAGGTAGACTTTTGAAATTTTACACTTTTAAAGTCTAACTATTACAAAACAGAAATTAAAATGTCAAGTTTTTAGCATAAAACATTTATATTTCTGTGCTTCGCTACACATGAAAAAATTATTTTTCCGCCATCTTTTCCAGAGGTGACACCTTAGGGCTTGAACATGCAACCAAGTCACCTGGGTCCTTGGAGCACTAAAAATAGCTGATGGACATGCTCTAATACCAGGGAAAAGGCAAGGTAAGGCAACTCTGCTGAAACCCACTTTTTAAAATAACTTCCCTTGCATTTTCCCTGGGCTAAGAGCACAAACAGAGACAGGCAGAACTGTTGTAACCCAGTCCTGAGCCTGAATGCCGGCCTTGACAGTACATCTATCAGAGAGCTCAATTTTAACCAGAGTGAGAGACTGAAGAAAATGGCAAATATCTGTCCCTGCACCCTCCACCTAAAACCCCATCATCCAACAGGCTGGGGTCTCTGCAGCTACAGCATTTCTCTGCAGCTTAAAGTAATTGTTAGAGACAAAAGCAGAGATCTGGAGCCTGTGTCTAAAGCAAGGGGCTTCACTGCCCACCTGCAGATCTTCTCCCCTGCTGCAAAGCTCAAGCCCAGGCCAAGGCTCTGCTCAGGGTTGGGAAAAGCAATGGCTGAAGAGCACTGTTGTCTCAAGTGGATCTTTCTTCAAGGATTCATATAAACATGGAGTCAGTGTTTTCTTTTATATTTCCATTTTATAAATCTAACTGAATCACATTTAGAGATGTACAGTCATGGTCTGACTTATTTATAGTCTCTGGATTCTTCACTCGTCTTCCCTAGGATGCAGCTAAGTTCTCCAAAGGTAACCAGGTATTCAAAATGAGACTTTCCTATAACATTTCAAAAATGCCTACAAGCAGTTGTGCCTGCTCTCCTTTCTTTTGGCCCAAGACAAGACAGATGGTAGAAAACAAAGGAGTGAAAAGTTACAGCAACACCTGAAAATCCAGGTTTGACTTCAACAGCAAAGTACCCTTTCCTTGACTCACTTCAGAATGAAACTGGCAGCAGTGTCATTTTCTATGAAAAATGTATACTTGAGGTAGAAATGCTCAGCTGTCAAGGGAATATTTATGAGAAGTTGTATAAGAGCTGCCTAAATAGCTGCCAGCTCTATTATGTACGTAAAAGCCATAGTTTAGATTTTAAAAATATTTCAAGACAAGAAATAAAAAACTATTCAAATGTATGCCAGCACTATCTGTTAAATGCTAAAGCTTTTCAGTGACCTTTGCTTTCAGATGTTAATTATGCATCCAACAACACAGCCTTCCAAGTTCCTGCTAAGACAAAGCCAATCAATAGATATTCGCCCCAAGAAATAACAGCCTCACTGTACAACAGTGTAGTCTCTTGACAACACTGCATACAAAATTCTGAAATAATCCACTGGAAGTAGCAGTTTCTCCAGAACTGTTGGCTTAAGAGTTAGCCAGTAATTGCACCTGATACTAAGCTGTTCCCAGGATGAAACTATTTGCTGACTACGAAGATATGGGGATTATTATTATTTATCAAGTGCCAATGAGATAAAACTGTAATATCAGCAAATACAACACAACTCTCCCAAGGTATTTACAGTACACATTAGAAAGATAATACGATTTATCACACCACAGCGAGTAATTAGATAAATTCACTGCAAATCAGGATCTTTTCCCTGGGAGTCACTGTTTGTTTTAACGATGCAGATAGACCAGGTTTGCAAACCACACTTCTCCTGAACCATAGGGACTACCTTTATTTTCTAAGGTCACTGCTGAATGCCTGTTTTACAAAAGCTTTTGGATTTAAGAATTACATCGAATATATAGTAGACTTGGAAATTTCTGGCTTGGTAAACTACTACTACAACAAAGACTACATTCTAATCCATTTTCTTTTCCAAATAATCTAATTCTAAGCTAAGGATAGGATCAGTATCAATGTCTTTAAGCAAAATACTCCCATTTACAAAGTTTAAAGCCTATCTATTGCTTTGCTGGTTTAGTATCTTTTCCCTTCCAAGGATTCTGGTCTCCCCAGCAGCATTGTTCACGAAATAAAATATACCACAGCTGTAAACTCTGGTAGCATTTGCCAAGAAAGTGATAATATTGACTGGCAGTAATGACTGTGCATGTTAAACACAAGCCTTAGGAGAATTTTTACGACATCACTTGTATCTGTTTTTCTTTACTGAAGTCTGTGCCTATTTCTCAAATACACATTTCTATAACCAATCATATTACACTCTTTCCTATCAATCATTGCACTCATCATGTGCTGTGCCTACAAATTTGCTTAAAAGTAACACATGTAACTATTAATATCTAAGTTCTAATTATTGTTTCTAACAGTTTGCCTAAATGTCTATTTAAGCTACTGCTCCAGGCTGGTCGGAAAAGGAAGGTAGTCTTGAATGAATTTTTGGGTTCCCAATAGGTCGGTGCTCCTCCCTGCTGCTCACCACATTCCAGACCAGCATATTTTAACTCTTCACTTGATCCCACAGTCGTAGTCCAGATCAAGGTGGAGCAAAGGAAGCATAGAGTCCTGAAACATCCTTCTTTCTCCAGAGTCTGCTTTAGCCTGTCATTTAAGTGAGAAGCTGCCTGCAGAGCGTCTGTCACTCCCATGGTCACCAGCCATGGTGACACCAGCAGTGTGCAGTAAGGCCTGGGGCTGGCAGGGGGTCTTCAGGAGCATTCCCCTAGGGAGTCATCGTAAGAACACACAAAGTTCCCTGAAGGCCAACAGACACGGTGTAATCCATAGGGTCTCTTCCTTATCAGAAAGGACTTTTCAGAGCAGAATCAATGAGAGTTTTGACTTGCTGCTCCATGAAATGTGAAACAAGAAGCATACTGAGAAACATTCTTCCACATCTTTTGGCTGTTGTTGAAGAGAAGATGAAATGTAGATTTTAACCTGGTGTGCCCACAGCATACCAGCAGGAAATTTTTCTCTGCTGGACTTCTTCGGTTATTATCCCATATCCTCTGAACCTGGGACTACCAAAATTTTTCCGTAAGTAATTCTCCTCTTAGAAGTTTGTTAATGGATTTTTCTCCCCTACAGGGACATGACAATTCCCAGCAAATATTTCAGATAATTGGTGAGGAATATTCCAGTGAAATTTATGGATTCAATGCAAATATTGGCCAGTATTCACCATGGGAAAAACAATTTGAAACTTGGTCGATGAAAGAAACTCTAAATTTACTTTTCAGGGAAACCATATTTCTAATTTGCCATTTCAGGCGGGGAATGTTTGCATTTTCATTTTGTGCTATTTTCCTATGGTTTCACTTCCTGTTTTAATTAAAACTTCATTCTGAAACATAAAAATTCTTTGCAAGATGATAATTTTTATAAAGAACTCCAGCTGCTAGAAAGAACATGGTCATCAGTACAGTTGTAAACAGCATCATCAAAACCTGCTAAACACAAAGGTCCTGAGAAGTTTCTATAATGTAAGCAGACAAGTAGATTTTCACTTTTTTTTAGCTGTGCATTCTCACCCCACTCTAGGATGGTTTACTCCTCCATGAAAATGGGATATAGTACACAGCCAATGCTATGATGCCTTCACTTTTTTGAGAAATGGTTTTCCTTTCAAGAGCAGTTTCTGCATTTCATGAAGTTCTAACCCAGTCAGGAACCTACTAAGCAGATGTTCTGGAAAAGGCAAGTTAAATGGACAAGTCCTACAGAATTCAGAATCATACCCTCGGGGTTTTTTTTCTTCCATTCTCCTCCAACACAGCCAGCCATACCCTGAGCACTGCTTACTGGACATTTATGGCAAAGGTGTGTTTTACATTCATATTCTGTGGTGCCTCTGTTGGCGCAACACTTTTTGGCTTAGGGACTAAAAGCTTGGGACCTCCTCCTAAAAGCATGTTTCTGATGGACATGAGCAGGGTGTAATTCTTTTCTTAACAAGCAGCAAAAACTAAGAGGGTTGCATCCAGTCTGTTTTTTACCCAACTCCCATGTGTTTGAAAACCTACCTGAGAGGGTTCAATGTTCTTTTCTGCCTAAGACACTAAAACATTACTCTTCCCTCCTAACTGCTTTCCCCATCTAGAGCTGGGAAGGTGGTTTCTTTTCTCAGCTAAAGGTGTTCTGTTGCACACTGAATATTTAAAAACCTATTAAATCAGAGTAAGCAGCAGCCTCTAGATTATGTATAGAAATAAATTCACCTACTTCACATGAAGTTGTTACCGTAGCAGCAGCAAGGAATTAGCATCCTATTCCACACAGGTTGCTTTCAGGAAGAAGAGTAAGCTGATCTCACACCCCCAATTAGTATTTAAGCCACCAAGCTAACTTACCCAATATATAATGCTTGTGTTAGTCCTGCTTTACAATACAGCATCAGTCACTTCTCTGCTGTGCCAAGAGCCTGAATTCAAACATGCAGAATAGGTCAGCTGAGAGCATGTGCAGCTACCAGGAGCCGAGGAACCACACCTAGTTACAGGTTTGGGAGAGCTCAGGAGTGTGTCTGTTACTGAACTGCTCAGCTCTGCCAAGATCTGCCAAGACTCATCTAAAAACAGCTTTTGGAGAACACAATAATAAAATCAGTAACCCTACAAACTTTAGTTTCCTTGAGGATTAAAAGAAACTCAGTAGTTCATCATAGTAATTGTGATATTGGACATACAAATCCCAGTTCCCCTTACCCCACTTTGTGCCTCTGAGTGGATGTAGAGCAACACTCAAATAACAGCTTCCCTTGCTTGTCTATATTTTATACTAGTTGGCACACAGAAGCAAAGGGTTGCCTGGAAAGAAAAAGATGAATGAAACCCAAAAGATGATTAACACTCTCAGCAGTCAGATTGAGAGTCCAAAGCTTTAACTGTGACAGAGCCTGAGGAAACCCTGACACAGCAACACTGCCAGAACTATCAGCAGAGTCATGATTGCTTTTCAGCCTTTCAGCAGGGAAAAGGCAGCTGTAAATCCTCAGCAGGGAAAAGGCAGCTGTAAATCCAATCTGCGGTGGGCAACAAGAAGATTCAATACTTTACAGCTGGCGTGCACTTTAAACAAGCCCACAGAAGTTATAAGAGTGCCCACTGAGTCAAAAGACAGCTTCAGACCAGGTCCAGGAGTGGGGTGCCCACTTAGCACGGGCTGCTCCTGCTTCAAAGAGCAGAATGCCACCAGGAAACAGGGAGCCAGGAGGCAGCCACAGGCCCTCACCCCACAGGCAGCCTCACCCCTCCAGGATTTCCTGTCCTTTGGACCCCACCTGAGGCATTGGCCCTTCCAGTTACACCTAAAGGGCTCTTTCACTCCATCCCCCTTCACATCTACCCACATAACTCAGCTTCATCTTTACGAAAACCCATGTTGTTTCCTGGTGAGATAACATCCCAAAGTCTGTTTCAGATAAAGCAGCTTTGGTGGCAGCAGACACGTGATGTAGTCTGTATACAGGCAGGACACATAGGAAAAAAAATCCTGATCCCTTCTACTGCTGTGCCACTGGCTTTCTCCTTCTTCAAAGTGAACTCTGCAGAGTGGGATTTTTCAAAATCACTTAGTACATGTGTGCCTCTGAAGTATCTGATTAAACTCCTGCTGTCTGTAATGAAAGCAGTGACATCAACACTGTTTATCCCACCAAGAATTTCCCACTACCTCATTTTATCTGGGAATAATAAACACTTAACAACAGTCTCCTGCTTCTCAGTAGGCTGAGATCTGCTGTTAACAAGTTACCCAAATACCCTAATCTGGAAAGAACTAAAGAAAAAAGAACTGTCTGGCAGTAGGAATATCCATCTTTTTCCACAAAGGACTCCATGTATCAGCAAAAATGTTCCACTAGTTTTTTGCTTTGGGGTTATTTTTTTGATTATGAGGGGAAAAATGGTTTTAGAGATAAAACTTAGTCATGAGCAAACAGTACATGAAAAGGGTCTGTCTCTTTACAAAAATTGCACCAGTGCCTCAGTATCACTTAACTGGGATAAAGAGGCTGCTGCCAGCAACAGTTTACTCAGTTCATCTTCTGAACTGCATTTCACAAGGATTAAAAAACAAAGCCAATGGAAAAAACAGTCAGTGCAGTGGGACTTTCCTATACTTTTACCAACTCAGCAAAGCTACAAGGTCATTCCCGTGTACCCTAGAGCACTATGGATTAGGTTGCTTCTTCACTAAGGAGCAATTAATACTTGGAGGATATGTAGTAACTACAGGCCATTCCAGAAAACATACTGACTCGGAAGAAAATGAAGCAGTACCTAAGCACACCAGAAAACTTCACAGCGTTTTCCAGCACCTCAAGCAGCAAATGTTGCTGTTAAGAGAGATCAAGGCAAGGCATCATTTTTTTGAAAATGACAGAAAATACAGAATGTTTTTTCATTCAACATCACAGGTATTTATTTAGAAAACATGAAAGTCAACAAGCTAACATCAAAGTAAAACCATACAGAGCTGAAAAATTTATCTGGCTTCAGCATGACTCATGAAACCAATTCCATTCCTAAATCCCCAGCAAAAATGCCCTTTTGCAGGCACCATTTTTGAGATATAATAAAAAGATACATTAAAGGACAGAGTTCAGTATCATGTGAGGAACTATCTTGAAATTTCAGATGCTGATCTTGCAGCTGCCAAGACAGCAGGTCGCTTATCTCTTCAGACAGCTACGGCTGCTTTAAATACAAGAGGGAATTTAACTGAATGAAACATTCCCTATTCTAAGCATTCACAGAATTATGTGATAAAGCGATTCTTCTAGGCCTTATTTTACATCCTACAAAACAGAGGCCATAGGACTTTGTTAATTCAGAAACTCAGTTGTCCCAAACAGTGCAACAAATTATTTTAAATCCTCAAGGATGATTAATACCTTCATCAATGAGATTTTTCCATTGGTTAATTAGTGTTAAAACATGTGCCTTCACTCAAGTCCAAATTTGTTTGGAATCAACTTTCAGCTACCTGATATTGACATTTTTCCCTACTTGAAAGGAGGCTCCTTTGATTTTTCAATTTGCTTTTTCTTAGACTTTGATCAATCGAATGTCAACGACCTCTTTCTTGGCTAAAAACCAAAATGAAGTTTTTTTAATCTCACATTAGAAGAAAAATTTGTCAGGACTGAATCACCTTTTTCTGATTTCAGAACTTTTTTTCCAGTCCAACACCCTTTTCAGCGCATGAGCCTCAGGACTAACCTGATTATTTTCTCAGTTCTATTATTGCCATAGACATACATGATGCTATCTTTTTTACACATCCAAGGATCATATTTCACAGAATCACAGAATCAATTAGGTTGGACAAGACCTCTGAGATCATTGAGTCCAACCTATGATCCAATACCAACATATCAACAAGACCATGGCACTGAGTGCCTTGTCCAGTCTTTCCTCAAACACCTCCAGGGATGGTGACTCCACCACCACCTCCCTGGGCAGCCCATTCCAATATCTAATCAACTCTTCTGTGAAGCAATTCTTCCTAATGTTCAACTTAAACCTCCCCTGGTGCAGCTTAAGACTGTTGTTTTAAGGACAACAGGACTCTTGTCCTGTTCTTTCTTACCTGGGAGAAGAGGCTGACCCCCACCTGGTTACACTCTCCTTTCAGGGGGTTGTAGAGAGTTATAAGGTCTCCCCCAAGTCTCATCTTCTGCAGGCTAAACACCCCCAGCTCCCTCAGCTGCTCTGGGCGATCCAGCCAGTTCCTAACCCAGCCAAGGTCCCACCTGTCCAAGTCCTGGGCTGGCAGCTTTGCCAGGAGAGTGCTGTGGGAGATGGTATGGGATGGGAGAAGGGTTTGCTGAAGTCCAGGTAGACACATCCACAGCCTGTCCCTCATCCACCACGCAGGTCACTCGGTCATAAAAGGAGATCAGGTTGGTCAGGCAGGACCTGCCTTTCCTGAACCTGTGCTGGCTGGGCCAGATCCCTTGGTTGTCCTGTAGGTGCTGTGTGATTACACTGATCTGTTCCACAACCTTGCTGGGCAGCAAGGTCAGGCTGCCAGGCCTGTAGTTCCCTGGATCCTCCTTCCAGCCCCTCTTATGGATGGGTGTCACACTGGCCAACCTCAACTCATCTGGGNCCTCAGCCTTCTCCTCTTCTTTGGTGACTGTATTGCCCCACACACCCAATAAAGAATGGAGGTGTCCTTTGGCTCTCCTTTTGTAATTAATGTGTTTATAACAACATTTTTTTTCTCCTTTAAAGAAGTAGTCGGCTTAAGTTCTAACTGGCCTTTCGCCTCCCTAATTTTCTTTCTGCATGACATCCTTAAACACTTCCTGAGTTGCCTGCCCCTTTTCCTAAGGTGATACACCTTCTTTTTTTCCCCTGAGTTCCTGCAAAAGCTCCCTACTCAGCCAGGCTGGTCTTCTTCCCTGCCAGCTCATCTTCCACCACATAGGGACAGCCTGCCCCTGCGCCTTCAAGATTTCTTTCTTGAAGTACATCCAGCCTTCCTGGGCCCCGTTGTTTTTAAGGGCTGCTTCCCAAGGGACTTTCCAAATCAGTGTCTTCAACAGGCCAAAATCACCCTCCAGAAGTCCATGGTAGAGGTTTTGTTGGCTGCCCCTCCTTACTTCTCCTAGTATTGAAAACTATCATTCCATGGTCACTGCACCCAAGACAGTCTCTGATCATGCCATCTCCTACCAACCCTTCTCTGTCTGTAAACCACAGGTCTAATGGGGCATCACCCCTGTGGGCTCATATTTTTACCAGCTGTGTGAGGAAGTTCTCTTCCACACACTCCAGGAACCTCCTAGACTGCCGCCTCTCTGCTGTGTTGAGCTTACAGGAGACATCCAGCAGGTCAAAGTCTCCCACAAGATAAGAGCTGGCAATGGTGAAACATCAGCCAGCCACCTATAGAATGATTTGTTTTAATTTAGGATGATTTCTTTTAATGATCATCCAACACCACTAATTTTCACCCTGTTAGATATCCAAACTGAACCCTGAATGTTTTAAGGGGAATTGGCTTCTAAACTACAGTCCTCATAACAGATGTGTAATTCTGAATGCATCACCTCAGATCTGGCTCTGTTAATGAGATCAATTTGACAAGTAATCAAGATTTCTCAAAAATAACTTTTACCTGTCATTGCAAATCCTGAGTTATTACACTTAACCTTCAAGTAGTTACATTTCTTTCTACACCACAGTGTTTTCTAGAACAAGTATTCCCATTCATTATTTCTACAGTCACTTAACTATTTTATAATTCAGCTTTCATGTGTGTTACCGATTTTTTAATCTTGATGTTATTTTGACATGGTGTTTGTCAGGTCTCACAGGAATCTATGAGGTTAACAAAATTCTTCACAGTCAATCCAAATGGAAGCATTCCCTTGGGCAAGACCTGCAAATGTGAATGACTGCCCAGAAGACAGGAATACCCTTTATCATTGAAATTTAGTCAAATAATTGTTTTTCATATTTTATTTCATTCAAATGAACATTCAGAGCACTTCTACTTTGAAAGATAGGACATAGGTGTAGAAAACCAACTCCTGTATCTAGGAAGAGGCCAGTGCCTTTGCTCTAAGGCCATGGTGAATTTCTTCCACCTGGGAGAACTAAACCTCAGAATAATTTTCTTCACATATTTATTCCTGAAAAATAAAGAGAATAGCAGCATTTGAAATTGCACAGGCAAATCTGATGTTCTTGTACAGATACTGAGAAAATTCTGTTTAGCTACTTAGTAGATACCAGTGCAAGGTAGTTCATTCTGGCTGGAAAATTAAATATATGGGAAGCTTTTGTCACCACAGGAGATTCATTTGCTCTCATAAAAGAGCAAAAGTGCATTGAAGGCAAGCTTTTAAATGCTTGTAAACCAGTGGTGATGGTAAGCACAGAGTTCAAATTAGCTGACACTTTCCCAGGAAATAGGGCTAGGAAAACACATTGGACTCTATCAATTTGCAGTAACTTGCAACACTTCAAAGAGAAAATCAAATTTATTTCACCTTTAAGGCCAAAAAAATGTTTCAGTTTAAATCCTCATGAAGAAATTAGCTTTATAGTGTACAGGCAGCTTACACTTGTCAGGATGTATCAAAAAATGGGAGCAGAATAACCACCATTGCAATAGTACAGCAGTGACAGTCTGGCTACACCTATCTACTACCTGTGTTTCATAAAGCAAAGAAATAACTTATTACATGTCACTTACAGACCACTGAGAAGCACAAGAAAATGTTTAGCATTCCCAATGTGTAAGCTTCTGAATTGCCCTGTCACTGACTCACTTCTTTAAAGTCCCCAGCAAAACCAGCATTTTACAAAAGCTAGTAGCCTTTGCTCTACACAGAACAGAATTTGTTTGAAAAACTCTGTAGATTAACTTAAAAAAAAAAAAATCTAAAGAAAACCTGACATTGCTGCCTCCTGAAGGGGATATAATCTGGTTTTAGGCTTTCCATCAGATATCTGAACAGGATGCTGTGACTTTTACCAGGTTGAATTGAAATGAGTAGAATTGAACTGTCTTGACCAAGAAAAAGTTCCGGCACGTCTCAGTGAAAGATGACCTTTTTAGGACCTTTCTTTGACAGGCATCTAAGCAACCATTTGCTTTGATAAAAATCAGACCTAGATTCCCTTTCTGAAATGTACAGACTGGTTGTTTGGTTCTTTTTTGAAAATGCATCACATCTAAGCAAAATCTTATAACAAAAGTGCACACTACAAAGTCTTCTTGGAGCCTCACATTGTTCTCACTCCGAGACTGATATCCCCATTGTCACAAAAACCCCTGCAGCCACCTTTCAGCCAGCAAACATAAAATAATGAAGTTCTCCTTTAACTGTCAATCAGTATTATCCAATTGTTTTGTTCTGGTTTTGGACATCCACAGGCTTGTAACCTGTATGTGGACACTTACTGGACATGTGTCACATTGACATTTAGTATATACAGTCTTCAAATCACCAGTCCAGTGCCAAAATCCCTGGAATGGTTCTGGCTGGTGGGACTGCCATTTCCTAAGTTTGCCATCATTAATTTGAGTTCTAAAGCTAATGAGAGTAGGTCTTTTCTTGAAAATACCTCTACTTTGATAAACCTATCTGGTTATACTCCCTTAAATAGTAATTATAAACATATTCATTGTTAAAACTCATTGACTGCACTATTTTAGAAAAGATTAGTTATTTAAACTGTGACAGGGCAGTTACTTCTGTTAGTAAAACTAAGGTAGAAGAGAATTATATGGAAATGCTTCTTTGCCACAGAGCTTATTGGTAATCTGGTTATCATCAACCTCTTTGTACCACTGGTTACTGATTAATTTCTAACTCTCCATATCAAATGTTCTCAGCCTTTTAATCCATAATCCCAGATGGGAGGCAGCAAATTTAACTCACCAGCGTAAGGGTGAATGTCCCAAGAAATTGTGGAACTGGTGAAGGGCCCTGAGTGGAAGCCGTATGAGGACAGGCTGAGGTCACTTGGTCTGTTCAGCCTGGAGGAGACTGAGGGGAGACCTCATTGCAGTCACAACTTCCTTGTGAGGGGAGGAGGAGGGGCAGGCACTGATCTCTGCTCTGTGGTGACCAGGGACAGGACCCGAGGGAATGGCCTGAAGCTGTGCCAGGGGAGGTTTGGGTTGGACATCAGGAAAAAGTTCTTCACCCAGAGGGTGATTGGGCACTGGAACAGCTCCCCAGGGAAGTGGTCACAGCACCAAGGCTGACAGAGTTCATGGTGTGTTTGGACAAGACTCTCAGGCACAGGGTGTGACTCTTGGGGATTGTCCTGTGCAGGGGGACGAGTTGGACTCAATGATCCTGATGGGTCCCTTCCAACTCAGCATATTATATAATTGTATGATAAATTCAAACAAGCCAAAATTTACCAAAGTAAACCTTTTCTAAACAAGCCAAATTACATTCATGACACTGAGAATGAAATTTTTAATATGGAAAACTGAGAAACACAAGGTGCAAAGCTTTCAACCCGACTTCTCTCCAGTTCTCTGAGCAATCCAAGTGTGCAGTCAGAAACAGCGGTGCTTTTAAAAGGATGCGCTAAGTCATGCAATGCTTCTAAATTAAACATTTTTCTCTCCCATAAAAAAAGAAGTGCTTAAGTCAGGCCAGACAAGATTATGTGTGATTTTCCCTAAAACTTGTCAGACAACTTCAGCTGAAAGATACTTATAAACAAATTATGAAAGCACCAAAGGTTCTCAAGGTTTTCTCACAATGGTCTTCTCTCTGCTGTTTGTCTTCTAAAGTAAAGAAAAGCAGGCGTTTGCCCAATATAATCTTGCTTTTATTTTTTATTAATAACAAAGATCAGATTCTGGTAAGAAAGGCAATATCAAAGCCAAGAGTGTCGTTATCTAAGGTATAAGGATTTGATTCCATCTGTGAATCAAGAGTGCAAGTGTGTGCACAGCTGTAGATCTACAAGGGAAAAAAAGAAAGAAAACCCATGGAAACCACCCCACACAGCTCTTGGTACATACTTGGAGCCCTGCTTTCACCTGCATGTATTTCAAGTACCCTCAGTGTTTAAAACCAACTTATGCTGAAGTAATGGGTGGAGATTTTTACAGCTATTATTACAATAGAAGGAATGGTATAGAAACAGTGGAGGGGTCTAGTGTGCCTAATCTGCCTCTTCCTTAAACCATCCTGCATCTGACAACTTGACCACAACACTTGCAAGGGTGAATGCTAAGGACTTCAGGGAACCAGATCCTCAAGAAGTTGTCCGGGCCCATCACAGCACAGGTAACAGCAGCACTAATACTCTAATTTCAAGTATTACCTCATATAAAACAAAAAACAAACACACAAAAAAAACCCCAACCAACCAAACAAAAAGAACTATTTGTAATGATGTGAAACATGAACTTCCTTGTGAAAAATAGTTTGCACAGAGTAATTTCTCATGTGGGAAAGAAAGCTATTAATTGTTTGATATAAAGCTACACCAACTGATATAAACATCCTTCAGTCAAAAGTATGGAAGCTGATTTCTTTTTGCATTTGATATGATTACACACTACAGTTCAGTGGCAGCACAAAATTTTATACACAGCATGAGATACCATCTCAGTGCCTTTCTGAATGGCTTTCAGTTTTCTGTGTTATCATTCACCATGTGTTTGGATGCCAACTAGATGTATTTGAATGTCTAGGGTATATTTTTTCTCAAAATGCCAAATGCTATTTTCTAAGTGTTAAAGCCAAAAGACTGCAATCTTTTAAACTGTATCTCTGGTCAAATTCAAAAGCACTTTTTTTGCTTATGTATCTGCCTGCTAACTCCTTCATATTCTTTATCCTCCCACTCCCAAATATTAATAAACTATATTGGGCATGTAACTCTTGAATTATTTTGAAGGAACAGTTGAGACTGAGCAAATAGGTTGGTGCTACATCATTATAAAGCTTTATCTGAGATGGGTGTTGAAAAGAACTCCTTCTTTTCTTTAATAAAAACGCTATTATCTGCACAATAAAATGACTAAATGCATGCAAAAGCTAAGGACTTCTCACAGAATTATATGTGCTTTGGGCTGCCTGATTAGATGCTTTTGGCTTGGGTCTAACTTTAAAGGAATTCTGAGCATCTTGGAAAACTTGCCCCAGTTAAAAAAAAAAAAAAAAAATTATAATTATGTTACTAGTGTCAATTACTAAACCTCCCACCATATATGCACAGAACAAGGTTTGATCCCTTCAGAGACCTAAGGAGGTACCAGCTAAAACTGACTCTCCTGCAGGAAATACTTCAAGGCGACTGCTCACAGAACAGTGAGAGGGATGAAAACTGGAACATCAGCCGTATCTCATTTTAAAAGGTGAGCAGTCATGCAGGGAGGATTTGATCACTTTTGCTTTACAGTCAATAGAATGATCTAAAACTCTGCTTAGACACTAAACAACCATTTCCAGTTCAGAGAGCAGGCCATAATGGAAGTCATTTGAATTACCTACAGCTGCCGAATGGGAGCTTTTGTAGGGTCTGGATGTGTGGCTGTGGGACTGCAGGCAGTGCAGCAAATTGCCAGCTGCCAGCTGAGCCACAGTTACTCTGGAGGCACGTGTCCTTCCCTTTCCCATAAAAAATGTAAGGAAAAGTGAAGTACAGCTTCTCTCAGTGACATCAGTTACACACGGGGACTGCAGATCCAGCTTTGCCTCCAGCACACCTGTTATTTCACCAGATTAACTGCTGCCTTTCTGGCCCATTCCAAAGAGCCCATCATTCAAATCGAACTCAGTTCTCTTTATGTTAATGGCATTTTATTTCAAAATATATTAACCATTCTGTGCTTACAAAGGACTGCAGTGTGAATACAATACCAAGTTAAAAGCTTCTTAAACCTGCTACAAAACCCATTTTTATTAGGATGAGGACTGGTGCATACAATCAAAATTATTTAGTTTAAATACCTCTGCAGTCAACACAAGTACTTCTCAACCTTAACTTACACATTTTATTGGGCCACAGATGGACAAAGGGGTTATATTGTAAATATTATACATGCAAAACCAGGTACTGTACCAAACCCAATCATGGTAATGACAGTTTTTGAACACAGTTCCATTCTGAAGATGTATCACATGTACAGACAAAATTTGTGTCAACAGACAGTAGAAGTTATTGCTCCAAATTGCCACGGGGCCTGGTAGGAACATACACTTTAGAACAACCCATGCTCTGTAATGCAAAACATCTGCTGTTAGGTTTGAGTAGGGTGCAGCCAGTCTTAGGATATGACGTCAAAAGTTTCTTTGGATTCGGTTTGGTGAAATTTCCTAAGGGGAAAAAAGCCCCCAACCCTCCCATGTCTTTCAACCAAAACATCAAACACTAGCTAGCAATATATACATATAGATACATATATATCTATATATATATAGGTAAGCACCTAACTACTGATACAAAAAGTTGGTTTCCAACCTTCCAACCCTCACTGAAGCATGGAAAATCTGTTTTTAAAGGCAACAATCTGAACAAATTGAATGCTTGCCGAATATACTCGTGATGACAGATGACAAGCTGAAAACATTGACCCACACAGACAGTATGTTATGAACAACACAAGAGTAGTTTTTACTGATACTTGAAAAAGATTCAGGTTTAGGCTGAGACTGGCAGAAAGAGTAGTAAATACTGGGATTTTGTTTTTCCAACCTTATGGCCTAGATGACAGTTCTTAAGGCTAATGAACTTTTGTACTGTGGCTACTTTTTGGCCTTGTGATGTTTCTTACATTTAATCTACACCAAACGTTTATTTGACTTTAGGTCCTCATTGAATTGCTCTATATGACACTCTAGTGGGTAAAAAGTAAGGCTCGGAGAAGAAATCAACTTTTTGCTTTAAAACCATCACTCTAAAAATTCTTCATATATATATATATATATATATATGCTAGAGCCCTCACTCTGCTTTGTTAGCTTGCAGATGCACCCTGCTGCAAGCTAATCTGCCCTGCTTCTCACTCAAACCTGGCTTTGGTGTCACCAAATAGTACTTATATAAAAAATATAACCTCCAATTCAATGCAACATGAATTATATTTGTCCAAGTCCATCCATATGCAGAGCAGATCAAGGATGCATTTACTTCCAGTTAGACCTCCTTCCTGATTTGGACATACTGTTTCAAGATGGACACTCAAAGCATGCCTTCAGGTCCTGGAATCAATTCCCAGAAGGGGATGAAGCAATACCCTCATGTACTAAACCATATTCCAAACAAGATACCGGAGGAGGTGTGGATGAGTTTAAGAGCCTGGGGAACTAAAGATGTATTTAATGACCTATTAATTTTGGCAGCTTTTCAGAGGATGTGTGCAAATACTTCCAGGAACAGTAATCTCTCAGCAATGCCTTACTAGCAGCTTTTTCCTACTTTATATGAACTACAATAAAACAGTGGAAGTCGCACTACCAGTATTTGCTTGGCTCTTCCTCAATCTGTATCAAGTAAACATGAGTTGTAGAAAATGTTGCTTGTTTTCATTATATACAGGCACTATTTTGTTCTCAGGTATCTTAAAAAAAAAAAAAAGGACAAAATTTCAGGTAAAATCTGAATAGGACAGAGACTCCCACTACTTATATAACACTGTGTATCAATATATACATTTACAAACCAAATGTAGAATCCCTGAATATGCCTATGACTTCTGGCATTATTTCTTGTTTCAAAACACCAAATTTATTTTCCACTTCTTTTTTTTCTTATTTCCAATTTTATCACTTCAAAGCAATTTTGGAAAATTTTACCATAAAGCATTAAGGTACTTTAAGTAAAACTGACAGATAAACAGTACCAGGTTAAAGATCAAGTCTCCCCAGCCTTTGTTAAAGAGTTTTAAGTGACTCTAGTTTTGTAGAAATAGAAATAATACGGAAATTGTCAGTTTGCTTCAGCAAAAAGTGTAGGAAATAATACTAAGAAGAAACCCTTTGAAATAGAATACAGAGTTTATAAAGATGATGCATCCATGGATTTAAGAGATGTCAGTTGTCACTCAATAAAGATTATCTGGGAAATCAATTTTCTCACATAAAATTGCAAACTTCGAGGTAAGGAACTGCATTTCTAGAAGAATGCTACCTCTGCTATTAAACATAATCAATGCTAACTCCAATCCCAACACCTTTCAGTACCTTCAAAGGAAATCGTAGCCCTTTCCAGAGGTAGCATCCATTAAGGTGGCATTATCTGCAGTGACAAATTTAAGTCAATATAATATAAACACAACGTTTGAATAAAGGCAGCTGTGGAAACAACCACTACCAACGATGCAAAGCTATGGAATCTCAGTAGAATAATGGTATTTTTCCATCCTCAGTGTATCAGGTCCATAGGATAGGCAACACTCTGCAGTATTCTCAGTACTAGGGATCAGCAGCATAGCAATTCAGCTGCTGCTTTTACTGGAGAACAATTTCATCCCATTTTGCTTTTTCAGTTTTTCTGAAAAACAGTGTTTAACATTGCAGCCATACACCTTTTTCAAAAGTTATGCCCAAACCCACAATGGATAATACTGGAGACAGCATCCAATTTTCCCTGAACAATGTTTTTTTCTTATTTTAATTAAACAGATTATGGATTTCCTATTCCAATAATCACAGACAAAATACACATCCAGTATATCCTCCTCACTGTGTCTTTAAGAGAAGCCACATAGAGCTTGAAATCAGACAAGCTTAAGTGTACTATAGATAACCTGCACATACACAGCACTGTGCATGGAAAGATCTGACTGCTGTTTCCACTGTTAGACACGTGGGTATCAACTTCTGAAAAATGTGCCTCATATCTATTATTATAATGTTAAACTGTTGGGTTTTTTTAAGCAGCCTTTCAAAGTAAGTAATTTCTGCTCCCACCTGGTCACAGTGCACCTGTGCTGAAAGTCACCGTATTGTAGGAAGGCTGGCACAATGAACGTGTGCCAGATTCTTGCCCATTGCAGTCTGTTGCTTCATGGATCCATTAATCCCGTACTTACAGTGACCTGAAGTTGACGTGCTGGGCTGTGAACTGGCACACAGCCACCTCTGCCAGCTCTGCTACAGCAGTGTTCAGCCGAGGTACAGGAAGCAAAGGCTAACTCAGGCTCGAGTGCCAGAAACAGCACCAGCCCTTTGGCACTACACTTCATTGCCACAAGCCTCATTTCCCAGAAGAGAATGATAAAAAACGGCACAGTTGAATTTCACAATACCATGAAACCACATTGTCTTGCATTACTACAAGCATTCCCTTCTGAACTTTAAATTATTGAACACTAAATGTACTAAATACACTTAGAAAGTACCTGCTCCTGGAATGACTGTTTACAGTAAAGCTAAAGGCCATAAACTTCTTGCCTATGAACATTACAGAAAAGATGGTCTTTCCTAAGAAAACTACACTGGGGAGAGGGGTAGGGCTTTTTTGTTTTTTGTTTGTATGGTGGTTGTTGATGATGTGGGATCTTAGAGTGGGGGATGGGTTAGTTTGGTTTTTTTGAAAGCTACAATCCATGTACTAAAAACTTATCCCACCAAACTGCTGGTTGTTTTGCAGATGAGGCAATATAACCATGAACTGGCACTTTATAAAGACTAGAAGTCAAAATGACCAGTTTGATTATTTTCACATTAATGTGAGACTCATCTAAACTAAACCATTCTTAAAGAGGTTGAGTCTGCTCAGAAAATCATATAGATTGCTAAATACTCAACAACAAGGTCTTCTATTTCTGCTGGCAATCAGACACTTGCTAAACAAAAAACCCAAATAATCAAAGGATGTCCTTTCATAAGATGGTATTTTGTGGTTTTGGGTTCGTGGTTTTTTTTTTTTCCTAAACATGATGGAAATCAGTATTTCCTATTCCAGGAAGGTAGTATTGGAAGTTTTGTTCTTTATTTTTCTTTTGTTTTTGGCAGTAAACTGTTATTGCACCAATACTGAACCATAGAGTTGGTTCCTCAATCAGGTACAGCATACAGCATGAGCTCCTGAAGCTACATTTACTGAGTGAGGATGTACTATGGATGGTTCTTCATGGCAAGTCTGAGCTGAATTTGGAACAGAAAGCATCAATACCGAGCCTCATTTCAAAGGAGGACAAACTAACAACACTCCATCAGATATGAATTCTCTATACAAAGTGATTTCACGTTGGGAAAGGAACATTCCAAAATAGCAATGTATCTTCTCAGGCAATTCTACTCGTTTGCCATTGCTGAAGTTAATTGTGTCTCACTCATTATTTTAATCTTCATAGCAGAGACCCTTCTTCGACCTAAGGCAACTGGTTAAAGGGGAAGAAGAAAACCTGAAACAAAATAATGCTTTTTAATGACTCTTTAAAATGACTATGTTGAGTACCACAGTAGTATGAAAGATTGTCTGAGAAAATGGGATAGCAATTGTGGACAATAAACATGTCTTGACCAGTGAGCAAAGAAGTGCTTTAAAGGCTACAAGAAGCTACAAGAAGAACAAAACAATTCAGTGCAAAACTGTGAAATAAAAAAAAATACTACAATAAAGAAGTTCCCTAATTATCTTGGTGGTTTCATTCAAGGTGGTTAGAATACTGCAGGAGTGTTTCAGGACAGCCTCAGGTTTTTCCATATCCTCTAACCTAGCCAGGAACAATTATAAAAATGTGTTTAATTTAAGCTTTTTCATAAGCCACAAAACCAAGGAGATAAAACACATACTTGATTCAAGCAACACATTCTTCTTATTCAGTTAGTTGAAAATGATATGTAGATCTTTCAGAATTTAAAATATTAAATGGGATGTTTCCATATTTTGATAAACCTGAGTCAACCTACTAAATTAAGCCCAAGTCTGTCCCTCAAACACATACCTGCAAGTGTGCACAAACAACATACTCAACCTCCCTCGCTGGAAAGATAAAATTTCATCAGTAAAATTGCAGCAGCTCATTTTGAGAATCTGAGGAGCAGACTACTTTTGTCTTAGACAGCCTGCTTATTGCAAACCTATAGTAGGACTTTCTTCTTTACTCAGTATCAGAGCATTTTCCAATCACTTTCCAGGGCAATTATTTTTAGAAACAATGTAAAAATACATACAATGTCATGAAAAGAAGAACCTTCCAATCTATCAGCACTCCTAGAACTCAAGTAATCTCAGTTACTGCAAGCTGTTTGTGCACACATCTTAGATATCCTTATCCCTGGATAAGATCCTTTTGTTTCAAGCATTGAATTACTGTCAACAATAAATACAAGGCATGCCTGTATTTTGTACAACTCATTATCAATCAAACTCTGAAATCAATTCAAGTTCCTGGAAACGGAATGGTGGTTCTTTGGTTAAGCAAGTGCATCTGCTACTTTGTACCCAGGGCCTCACTGGATTTGTGGAAAAGCTGTGCAACTATGAAATATTCACCAAAAAAACCCACTTCCCATTTACAAAAAGGATCCATTTATAAAGATGCATTGTGTCAAAATGTTTTGACGATCAATACAAAAGGCCTTAAATGTCACCAAAGCTGCATTTTAAGCAAAATTATGTATGACAGAAAAACACTAGAGGATTTGATGCTGTGACCTAAGCAATACATCATTTCAGAAATTTAAGATCTTTGTTTATTAGTAAGAAGTACCTTAATACATTAAGATATATCCTATATCTCAGTAAGGTATTTGGCCAGAGGCTTATAGGGTTAAAAAAGCCCCAAACTAAACTAAACCAAAATGCTCTCTCCCCTTTCTCTCTGGAAGCAAAATTTGTTTAAAAAGTTAATTGAACTCAGCCACAGCACTTGAAAACCAACATTAAACAATCCCCATTAAACTTCTTCCAACTACTGGAAGGAGATGTGACCATCTTACATTACTATTGTCTAAAAACATTTAAGGCCTGTGATTAAATTTATTTGACAAGATGACTCCACTGGGAGGGTGGATAAACAGCAAAATATTATCAAACCTCACTACAAATGGGGGCAAGATTTAAACTATTTAAACAAGTCCTCCTATGGCAGTAAGAGGAAAACCCACATTTAACAGTTTGCATTCCTATTAATTTCAGGAAGGTATTAAAAATACTGGTCTCCAACAACATTAAATTTCAGTGCATGTAAGAGAATAATATTTAAGTGTTATTATGAGTTACAGATGATGGTTGAAGCTCATAAAGAAATACCTTGAGTTGGAGCAAACTATTGTATTATACTTTCATTTCACAATGAGGGGTTTGCACTTCTCTTGCCACCACATTAACTAAAAATAAATATTTTGGAATTACAGCTTTCTTTAAAGCTACTACAATTTAATAAGACAAATAACCCAATAAATAAAAGCCAAGTTAGTAATTTCAGCAGATAAGATAATGACTCCAGTGGATGTACTTGTCCTCTTAACTATTCTTTTGGTAAGACAGAAGGTCTTCAAAGTCTTCAGCAAGGCAGCTGACTGTGTGTTGGTATGCAAAGCCATGGGAAGTAGACATTCTCTCTCGAAGAGGCAAAGTGCACAATAATGTAAGGCCAGCAGATGTTCTAGTGCTTTCTCCTAAAACCCAAGCTATGCTTCCCTGTGAGCTGCCCCCAGGCACAGCTGGAAGGGACAGAAGGCCATGGCTGCTGGGAACCCAAGACAGAAGACAGCGATTCCCTCACGGTGCAGAGGTGCAGCACAGCACCTCCATCACTCTGCCGACATTTTCATCTCCTCAGGACTCTCTCTAGGTGACCTGGGGGTCGGGCAGAGGAAAAGGAAAGTGAGAAGTAAGACACAAATCTGCCCAGTCATTCCAAACTATTGCGTCTTATAAAATAAAGGGGAAACAAACACACATGAAGATTTTTTTTTGTATACTGTGGGAAGCTCTGTGTCATACAGAGCATCTGGAATGTAACTTTTACAAGCCAGAGACTACAGACAGTTCCAATGAGCAGTTTTTCTCCTAAATTACCCACATGAAAGAAGACAACATTATTCACGTGAATAAAGCAGAGGATTATTTCTGACAAGCAGAGAATCCTCTTTAAGATATATGTATAATGAGCTAACCTATATAATTTAACAAGACAGTAGAAACATTAAAATAACTACACATTGTGACTGTTAATATTGTCACAATGTGATTTACAATTCTAAGTAGTTATTCAATTACAAGTTTATTCCTAACTGTATTATTATTATTCCATTCCTGACTGTACAGTTAAAAGATACATTTCTATATTCCAAATTTTGTACTGTCAATAATCACATTACTGAGGACCATACTTTTAATGGAGTAATGGCATATAATGTCACCACATTTTTTTAAATCTAGGTATGTTTATATTTTGCAGTATTGTATATTAGGACATAAAGTATTTTGAGGCAGGTCCCTTATTAAGGGCAATGAACTCTATCAGATACCCATGAATAATAGTTTTCAAATGATGTTCAATCCTCCTAGCACAACAGCAACATATAAATTATAGGACACAAAGGTATTATCAGAGAATTTTCTAAACGAGCCTTCTGTAAGAGGCTGAGAGACATGAGACAAATACTTGCAGTATACGTGTTCCAGTGAGTTTTACTTTACCATACTTTTATTTCTAGAATATGGGACAGCTGAATCCTCTTCAAACACTTCAATACTCATGCAGATGGGAGTGCACACTCTTCCAGAAAACTCAGGCACACACACATTCTCTACACCCGTGCATACATACACTGACATGTGTGAAAACATAATTCATACAAGTAGGACATTGACAGCTCACCGGTAAATCTGTAATGGCCACGTTGCTTGTGATGGAGTGGGCACAGAATTGGTTGGACTCACCAACATGGCACTATATATGTTGGAAGCAACCACAAGTATACAAAGTAGAATTGGTCCTATGATGGCCCCTTCCAGCCCCAGGTAATACGCTCCACCAGCCACCGCCAGGCCTGTCAGGTAAGGGTGACCACCTCTGCCACAAGAACAGGGAGGTTAAATTAGGAATAACAAACACAGCATTATCAATTATGAAATGTGAATTAATAATGAAGGTTTATTAAGCTTAGCAAATGACACAGCTAGCTATAGCTGCCCATATTTACACTATAAACTGCTGTCTGAATGACTGCACAAAGGTTCCAAGCTGTATTCTGTGCTGTATTTGCACAACAGATCAAACACTATTGAATGCTGGCAATATCCACAATGGAGTAGTTGCTTTACAGACATCTGCTGAAGAATGTCTGAAGAACTTAATGGCAAACATACTTCCATTTTGAGAATGGAAAGACGGTTGGTTACACAGACTGTTCAAGCTTTATTTTTCAAGAACTGTGGAAGTTTAACACAATTGGTGACATGTACTGTGAGCACCCCTGAGCAAAGCCATTCAGTTACATGATGATAGCAACTTGCAGTGCATCTTTCAAAGAACAGTTACCATTCAGTCTTTCAAGAAACAGCCATGTCTTCTCATTTTCTTTTAAAAAAGCCTCTCAGATTGAGTGTTTGTTATCATTAGCTTTTAATGTTTTTAGATGAAAAACTAAACCAGATTTTAATGAACATATTAGTATTTACTGGAAAGTTGGGGCCAGCAGAGCTTTTTCATAAGAGTTCTTATGGCACCCAGTAAACCATGCCATTTTTATTTTCTGAGTCTCAGTTCAGGTGTAAAATGTGAATCCTACCAACAACATTTACACAAAACCTCCTAATCATTCTCCATTCATTATACCTAAAATAATGACAGCAATATGGAATTGTAGAAGAAAAACCACAGTTGAAACTTAGCATG
The DNA here is from genome assembly GCA_013397915.1 of Daphoenositta chrysoptera. Taxonomy (NCBI): domain Eukaryota; kingdom Metazoa; phylum Chordata; class Aves; order Passeriformes; genus Daphoenositta; species Daphoenositta chrysoptera. The sequence continues at coordinate 1,088,991 of VZRO01001570.1, read as the reverse complement.
CAATTCTCAGGAAGTTCCTCTAAATTCTGAGTGTAATACATAGAAAATACCAGCTAGTCAGATCAGAGCTCTAGCAGTTCCTGAGGTTTCTACTGTGGTCCTGATTTCGACTCAACTCCCAAATTTTAAGTCTTTGCCTTCATCGCAACTGTGTGCAAAACAAGGCCATGAAACATGACCTATTAAATCATACACACCTCAGTCATGTCACACCTATGATCAAACTTTACCTACTGGCAGGACCACATTGCTTTCCTAAGGGGACAAACTTGACCTTAAAGTTTTATGTTTCTCCAACAATAGACACTATTAATTTCTAAACCTTTGAAAACTTCAGTTTTATTTCCAGCATTTACAACAGTTTAAACATTCTCTTGGCTAGTTTTCTAAATTAAACAACAGATCACCTGATGAAATAGGACTATGGTACAAAGGTAATCCATTTAGAAAACCCTGCATAACCTAATTATACCTATTTCAAATAGGTTTAATCTAATCTACAAGACAGCATGATGCTTACTGTTCAATTTATTGGGAAGAATACAATTTTCCTCCACTGTCAGAAAATCTATTCCTGACCCATATATTTTCTAGACAGTAAACAGAGTTTGCATCCTCTACAGTAAAAAAAAATGTATTCTAGTAAGCAGAAGAATTATTAGCTGCTTAAATAGCTACTAGCCCTAAATTTATCCATTATTTATTGTTAGAAAAAAAAGTAATTTGATTATACTTCACTTGGTAGCTGTAGTTAATGCAAAACAACTAGAGCCACAGTCTATGAAAATTAGTATTAATATTGGGCATATTATCATTAGGTACTCTCTGTTCAGTGTATTCATGGTTAGCGAACAAATATACTAATTTCTAACAACACAAAACAGAACCACTTTATGTCCTTATTCTACATGAACTCTCCTGTAATAAAAATCAGCACAAATGAGGGTCTAGTACCAGTGTGTAACTAAGTCTGAACCATGGACAGTTTACTAGGATTGCTTCTGATGATCAGGACTGCAGCAGTAACTGGAGAAGGACACCCTGATACCGATACTGCACATGGCTGTGATCAGGTCCTGCACACATGGAACTCGACAGTCCATGTCTTTGCCAGCTCTGTTTGTGCTGCTCTGTCTTCCACTCCCAGTTGCATAAAGGGATTCATGAGATTATTTCAGCTGCACAGAATGTCAGTGAACATTTCAGCTGCATCCCACATACAACCGCAAACACTGACTTTGTCTCCACCATTTGGAGTTTGTTTCTCGGTGTACAAGCTCAAAGCTAAAACCAGGAGGCAATTCAAGCCAAAAGAGGCAGCCAAACACCTACCAATTTTTTTCAAGAAATCTGTGCCTACCTCCCACAATAGGAAAATAGCACTAGCTACTGTCTCAGTAGAAACCTATCTCCAGTTTTGCAATGTCAATATATTTTTTGCACTGGAGTATGGTGACAGAACAAAATAATCATCAAAATTCTCACAATTCATTCTGAAAAATTAAACTATTTTTTTGGTCCCTAAAAAGCTCATGGTTTTATCTGCTCTGCAGCATCATTTGGCATTAGGAGATATAAAGGAAATGCTACACACCTTAAGTCAAAAATTAGATGAATAGAAAACAGAAACTAATTCTAACAATCCCAACTGTAACAGTTCATTTTGCAGATGATGAGTTCAAGACCTCTGAAGTGTCAAAGTTCACAGAAAAGAGGCCTGGGAAAATGAAGGCACTTAGGCCAGTAACACTTCTTACTATGAGGTTATTCCTGTGCTTGAAGATACGGTTTTGCATGCTTCAGAAAAATGAGTTTAATTAAACGCATCAGTGATTATCAATTATTTTTACAATACAAATTTTAAAAAGTATTCAATGTACTTACCCTGATATATCTGAATAAATCGCTGTATCTACAAAATAGGTTGGCAAGAGGTGAAAAACCAAGAGTAAAAGGGCTTTGCATCCCTGTCCTTGCACAAGCCACAAATCTAGGACTGCAGGGACTGCTGCCCAGTATGTCCCCAGAAATGGCACTGCTCCAAGGATTGCTGCTAATGCTAGAGCACACAGAAGCAGAAGTGAAAAAAAGACCACAGAAACATATTTCACAAATATATTTACAGTTACATTCTGACACTTTTGCCACACCAGTAAGTCCCACTTCCATCAACTGTTGTAAATAAAGCATTGAAGAAGTGCCACACAAGGCTCTTGGTGTTTTATAGCTGTGATTTAGGAAAAAAGAAAATTATACCATTCCCTGTACAGAAGAGCTTCAGCAACTGACAGTCATAAAGAGTTACTTCCAAAAGATGCATCAATTTAGAAAAACTTGAAGTTACACCAATCATGCACATTTCAAACTTGTACATAATTTCAAATTAGCAACTGTGTAAGGAAGCATACAAGCCCAAGTCTCACTCTAACTCCTGCAGTCATCCATAATAGTGAGAAAGCAGGCAAACATGAGATTTATGACTTACATATTTCTGTATGCAAACATGTGCACACAGGCGCACACCCTTCTGATTTACACAAAGGCCTGTTGTAATCTAAAGCAAAACAGTTCTGCTGCCACTATAATTTAATTCACCAGGAATAAACATAACACAAAGCACAATTAAGTGGGGTATTTTTTCTTTTTTTTTGGTTTCATTAACCAGAAAGCAAAAAATTTTAATTTTCCTTTTATTTAAAAAAAAAAAATTACCTTCTAAGTAGGTCTAGTGACAATCAATGCCTTTAAGGTACTTGCACTTTATAATAAAGCCATTTCCTATTATATTGCAGTTTGTTGCTTTATAGCTTCCCCTTATGCTTCCTTGTACACAAACATTTTGCAATTACTATTATTATCATCCTTTTTAGAGAAAGAAGGGCAAAAGAGAAACAGGGGAGAAGGTTTTTCTCTAAGAAACTGTCCAGCCATCTCCAAAACTAAGATTAAAGAATAAAAGAAAACCAGAGGCTGGTAATACAGCTTTTCAGACAATGGTACTGAGAATAAGAAGCATGCATCTATCATGCATTTCCATGGTACCACATTTTCCTGCATTTAGGCATCTTGAAAAGCACCTGCCAACTGTGAGAGAAAGAGAACCCAAGACAGGCAGAATGAAGTTAAAACCTGAAAAGACTTGGAGTGAATAGCAGGGAGAAGGAATTACATCCAGCAAGCAAAACAGAAAGAAGTGGTAAAACAGCTGGCAGGGAATGTGTTGTGGAAACAGAAAAAGGCAAGGCTCAGAGGTAAGAAAGCAGTCAGGGCCTTCTCTCCACCCTACCCACAGGCATATTCTCCAAGACCAGACTAAGCTTGTCAGCAACACTTTGTATTTCTGATTTTGTACAATAACTAATTATGTAACATTATTCATAAAAATGTTATAATTGTTCAAATTCTTACCAGATGGTATGAAGACTATGTTAATCCCAAATATAGTGTGAGTCAACCAAGTGTAGAGTCCATAGAATCCAGCCATTTTGAGGGAAGCATCAAACACACCTCTAAAATGATCAAAGAAACTCTGTTAATTTTATTAGCAAGAGGATTCCAAGAACTATGAAGATAGTTACTTTGAATAACTGAAAAGCCATCAGTGCCGCAAATAACACATCTCAAAATGTAACACCCTTTATACATCTGTTCCCTCTGAGAAGAATAAATATTCACCACATCTGTCATTAAAGGCATTTAGACACAGAAAACAATGGGTTCCAGGGATAAATTCCTTGAAAGAAAGTGCTCAAGTATCAGACCACATTCTCTATCAAAAATAACCTTTTTTCTATGAGATGCAGTACCATTCTACATACAAACTACTTTTTCTTTCCTCTTTTCCACTTCTAGGTGTTTATTAATTTTCTTTATCTGCTTACAGTTCTGTATCTGCTTTTTTTCATTGGATCCCTCTAGCTTTTAGGTTGCTTTCTAGGTTACATTACTAAAAATCAAATAGTAAATCTAGTGATCTAATTCAGTTCTGCTGAATCTACACCCAAAGTTCTCCTCTCTTAAGCGTGACCACAGTTTCATGAGACAGCAAACATGCAGCTAAGTGCTGTGACATTTTTACAGCACTAGGACATACACACATGTGGAGTATCCCATAACTGAACTGGAAACCCATGCCTTAGGTGTACAGTCACAAAACCCATAATCTCAAACTGCTAAATCTCATTATTGCATTGTGTCAGTTTTTCACCCGTATTTGAGAAGTGAAGTTTCCTGAAATCACTATTTTATAGGTTGAATCCAAGTAACCAAACCACCCCGAGTCTCACAACTCAGAGCAGTCCTAACAGTTACATCATTGCAGAAGTGGTGGCACAAGCACCCTCTTAGCAAAGATATATGTGAAGTTTGCTGATGTTAAGTTCCCATTTATAATTCATGCTTTTAGTTACACTGATTGTGTCTTTGCAGTTTTGGGAACTCTGGCAGGAGGGCAAAGAGGACAGGAAGACATACAACAGAAATCTCTGAGCCAGAGGATGAGTGGGAAGATTTTCATTGTAATTTGAAGGGGAACACATTCTGCATAGAAAAACAGCCCTTTCTGGATCTAAACTCTCTAAGAGCACAGTTTCCTTCCTCCATTGAGTCTATAAAGCCTTCTAGGAAAGAAACTTTCTCTGATATTAAATTACTAGGTAGAATCTTTTCTGAACTACTAGCAAGAATTCCAAGACTCCCATTTTTTGCTTCTTTGGCCACTATCCTCATTCTTATTTCTGTAGGCAGTGTGAATATTTTTGCCCTTGTTTCCTACCTAAGGGATCACTTTTAGATTCCTAAGTGACTTCAGAATCAAAATTATCTCATTTAAAATTCATTCACTGGAAGTTATGGGTACATATTAAATCTCACACATCAACACTACTATTCAAAATGTGAGATTCTCTTAACAGACTAACTAGGAAGAACTGTTGTCAGCCATTTTTCCTTCCAAAAGATGGAAAGGGAAACACAGAAAAAAGCTGAGCTTTAAAGAATGACCTGAAGTAACAACTCTAACCTTTGACAGGCAAGAATTACATGGTGCACAAAGAAAGGGAGGGAATATTTACAAATATGTGGTGGCTTCAGTAACCAAAAGCTTCAATACTTCTCAGTTTAGCTAAACTTGCATTAAAATGGAAAGTTAGACCAAAATATATAAAATCTACAGATTTGGTAGAGTGACGTATTCACTTGTATTTGAGTTATAAGAGAAGAACTTGATTGAGACATAAAAAACAGGGAAGGAGGCAAGAAAATCCCCAAACCCAAGGCCACAGTAACAATGCTAAATGTGAGTTTCCATTAAAAATTCGTGATACTTTAATACTTTAGCTAATCAAAAGTCTTACTTTTCTGCATTTTCTGTGACATTTAACCCAGGCCTACTCTTTTTGAGGATATCATAGGAACATAATATCTTTCTAAGAAGAACCTGTGCAGTAATCTTCAAGCAAATATTTTTCTTATCAATCAGGAACTGTGGCACAAATACATCACAGTTGTCAAAAATATTTTTAACTGTCATGGAGTATCTCCTTTCTTTTTTCTGAAGGTGTTTTCTGTACTGTAGCACAGATTTTCACAGATAGACTACAAAGGAAGGGAAAACAGTGCTTTTATGGTAACCCAAAGAGAGACAGCAATGCAGGGAATAAAAATGTTGAAGGTGTCTATAAAACAAGTTGGTTTCTTAGTCTCAGCTCAAGGACTTGGCAGTCAGATGCCCTAGTAGAACAACAGAAAAATTAGTGCAGGACTAAGAGGTAGTCCTGGCCTGATGTCATTCTGCAAGCTGACACAGAACACATTTCAATGGCCAAACAGTGCACACCTCTGAAAGACTGTGGAACCACAGCATCCCTCTGGCTCCGTGCTGCTAACACACACAGCTGATAAGCTGAGAGGAGAAGGCATCACACAGTGCTGGGAAGCTGGGAAGTGGTCAAGCAGGAAGCGAGAGGAGGCTACACCTAGCCTCATTCTACTCCTCTCCTTCCGCCTGGTTTGTGTCTGCCTCAACTGAAGCCATAAAACATCATAAAAAAGGCACAGGGGATACTACTCTGTGGTAGGTGTGGACCGGGAGAACTTTAAAGTCTCTGAAAACTCATGTTTGTTACTTGCTGGTAACTACCACAAGAACTAAAAATCGTATCTTAAAGTCTCTGGGAATTCGTATCTATTTTTCTTCACGGTTAAGGCAGCAAAAAATTAATTCTGAGAACACTAACCAGAATCTTATCAGCAGTTTGCTTCAGCTACTCTGCACCTGAGATACCGGACCTTAAAGATCATGAGATATGTTAATGCCAGTGCTGCATGAATTTATTACCATCTGTAAAATGCAGACCTTCCTGGTGTAATTACGACAGTAAGTTTCATCTCTTAATACGTTATTGGCACACATACAGCTTCCTTTTATATACAAGAGTAATTGTATTATTCAGAAATCAGAAAATCCAATTGCTGCTCACGTCTCACTTTGGCACTGTATCTGGATGAACCACTTTACCTGCAAGAGCTGTCATCTGCAAATGTGTAATTTATGAGCACTTAATGCCAATTTGGCATAAGGCATACTTAGACATACATATTCCATTTTACTGAGCTTTGAAAAGCATGTAAAATTTAAAAAAAAAAATCAGGGGACATGGGTCATGTTTCACATTATTCAGATTAAAAATGCAGAAACTTCTGTGAAATGCTTCTGCACAGCTGGCCTACTCTTTTTTTTGGGTACAAGTTCCTTCTTCTAAGTTCTTCCCCTAAGCTAGGGCATTTACTTGTAGACTCCACAAGGAAAAGGACAACCTTTTCATTTTATAGGTTTTGTGGATTTTTTTTCTCTTTTACTGATTGGCCGTAAAGTCTAGAGCTTCCCTTTTGTTCCTACTGTCGTTTATGTCAAAGGTATGTCCACCTGAATTCCAGTCCACTTCACAGAGCCTGCAGGTAAAGTCTGTTTACTGTTATTGACACAACGAGATTTCAAAAATTTCAACCTAATGCAGCAACAACCCCAGCTGAAAAGAGCCCTTCAGCTCAGATCATGCATTTTTTGACCTTGGAGTTAATTTGATTTTCTAGATCTCTCTGTTCCCAGAGCACTGAAAGAAAGAAGAGCATATGGGCTGAAATAATGAGAATCTGAGTTACTGGAAAGATTAGAGTAAGCATATCATAAGTTCAGAAGAGGGATTTTCTGGTTATTATACTAAATTTGTATGAACAGGCATATGAACCCTGGCTTGTGAATGGGCGTAAGAGTAAAAACTAGACAAAAGTGCTATTTGTCTTTGGCAAAGTTTGCAAGAAACAGCATTTCTCCAAATTCCTTACAAATGACTTTACAAGCCATACAACAGTTCACAATCCAATTAAAATGCAAGCTTGGTAACAGGAACCCCCTCAGCCAAAAATACTGCTAGAAAAAGACAATTTCACTCTTTTGTCATCTTCCTCACACCACTGATGTTTGGTATTTTCCCATATTCTCTAAGTAGACACTAAAAGGATTGCACTGTATCTTTGTTGCAAAACCTTTCTGTATAGAGAGCTGACTAACTGAAAATGATGCTTTAAGAGATTTCAGCTATTCAGTTTCTTTTGAGAATACAACTGCCACATTTTAAAAGTAGAAAGTTCGAAATGTAAGTGAAATACATTCAAAATTTCACAGCATGGTTTCACAATTTATTTCAGATCAGGTTAGCCCAGAAGTGTCCCAGGAAAGGAGCCCTCCCATTCCCCTGTTCTCAAGATTCAATTCTGTCCTGGATGACCCTTCCTCTGTCTACCTGCCTGCACAGTCTCCATTTTGTGCCACGACACTTTTTACAATGAATTCAGCTGACAATGGTTCCATGATGAGTTAGTTTTAACTAAGTAACTCAGGTCTCTACTCCCCAGCCAACTCATAAGCAGTGGTTTAAATAGCTGCATTCCCACCAGGAAAGAAGCCAGTACACTCATGGCTGGAAAGCAAGAACACATCAGTGTTCTTACCCCAGCTGAAACTAACACTCACTGTCACCTTAACTTCAAAACCAAAGAACTCTTGGTGGTGTGTGAAGAACTTTCTCTCTTCACACACCACCAAGATCTGTTGCAAAACACAAGCTGCCAGTGACAGCTATTATCTTAAAAAGACCAAGGTACTTTTCTTTTACAATGATGCCCCAAATTTCAAGTGATCACCAGGAGGACATTGAAGAATAAAATGACTCAAAGTCCTTTTGAAAAAAAATCTCTTAAGCTGTTCTTTGACTCTCTTTAAGGGTTCTGTTCTTTTAGGGATAAAAAATGACCCTCTTTATATTTCAGTTTCAAATTAAACATCAAAGTAAGCAAAGTACACTAAGATAGATTCCAGCTATGAATAAAGCAGAAGTGGCAGGAAGTGTTTCTTGACGGAGTAAAACCATCTCAGGAGCAATATAAATATGCAAATTACTTTCAGAGATGACTCCATGACAAGATTTCAACAGTTTTGCTGCTGAAATTAATTTCTCCTCATGAATGATACAACTGAACAAAACAGCTCCAACATATGCAGGCTAGTAATGACACTAATCAGATAAAGTGATACAGTCTTGTATCAAAGCATAGTTCCTCCAGATGGTATAACTGATGCAAATACTGCATACACCTCCCAAGGCAGGACAAGGCTCCAATGACTTTAGCAAAATATCATTAAAGAGTGACAACCAGTCTGAAGGACACAGTAGCACACAGACTTTCTTCTCTAACAGAGAAATGTCTACATTCTCTGAAAAATAACAACCTGTAAGAAATTCTACACCTGATTTTTTCTTTAAAATACCTTTGTAGTTGTATTAATTTTTAATTACTACTTTGGCCTGTACTTGTAAGCTTACAATTATTCTTCTGAGAAGCACATTTGAAAGTACCAGTTATTTTTGAATCACCTATTTCTAACATTTCCACATTTTTATCATGAGTAGACAATGTTTACTAAGTGCAATACTGAACTAGTCTTAAAACGGATCTTGGAACATAACATATAAAAAGGCAAACTTGTTCAGACCAGAGATCTGTCTAGCCAGCATCCCATCTCCAGTAGCATTCAGAAGCAGATTCTAACAGAACGAAAGAAATAGGACAAATCTATTCAACAATGTCCCCTGAACATTCTTCCAACCTCTACTTTCACCTCAGGGGATAGGAAGTCCAGCTCAGTCATCCTTTTCACACTGGTTCTGATTTTACAAACTTCCATTGTGTAACACCCTTTTTTCCAGGCTGAAGAGTTCTAACCAGCTCAGTCACTCCCCACAGAGAAACTGATGCATGCCTTCATTTCCCTAACCAGTCTTGTTGCACTCCTAGCTTTTTGAGACACAGGAACCAGAATGGGACACAGTAACTCAGGGTATAGGCGAATCATAGTTTCATACAATGGGAGTAATATTCTGTGTTTCTGTTGTCTAGGTCTGTGGTAACAAATCTTAATGTTTGATATGCCTGGCAGATGTTTTTTTAAGTCTTACCAAGCACTGCGCTAGCCTGTGTACCAGAAAATATAGCTCCCAAGTGATAGGAGTCAGCACAGCAGTAATCAGTTTATGTGTGAAGTTAGGACTGGTTCTCACCCCCATGCATCACTTTCATCTACACTACATTTCATCAGTCACTTTATTTCCCAGACACTGCTGTCTTCTAACTGAGTTTCTCTACAATCCTGCCACATCCATGCCTTCTCTGGGAAACCTGTTCCAGTGTCTCACCACTCTCACAGTTAAGAATTTCTTCCTTATATCTAATTTAAATCTATCCTCTTCCTGTTTAAAGACAATACTCCTTGTCCTCGAAAGTCTCAGAGAAGAGATACTGTAAAAAGCCTTTATTAAATTTTGGTAGAACATAGCAGACAGATGAACTTATTAAGGGTCCTGCTTGCCTGCACTTCAGAAAACACGAGGAGTAAGGCAGAACTTCTTTCTGTGAAAACTCCACTGATTCTTTGCAACTAAATCATATTCACCAGGTGCCGGCATGTCCTTAAGTTCCTACTAAGCTTTACAGCACCAACACCCAGCTTACAAGTTAGTACTTCCTGGGCTCCCTGGAACAATTTTTTTTTTTAATTTTGCCCTTGAGATTTCTACAGTGAGTTATCATCAGTCACTCCCAACAATTTGCTATTGCTTATTTAATCTGGTTTATTTTCTACAAGCTCTTCTACAGATACTGTAATTTCTGAGAGATTCTGCTGTAGCTCATCCGTAAGACGGGTTTTACAACATGACTCCCTCCACTCACCCTCACAGCATCAATTTAGCTCCCCCCTGCAACAACCAGCAGCAGCCTTGTGGTTGCTGAGCACTCCTTGTCATCCCTCAGCCCTCTGACTGCTTGTTGCTCCTGCCACATTTGAAAAATTATATTTTGGTTGAATAGCATTTTGTGGAGCTTTGAGTAAATGAATCCAACTCAGCACCACCACCACCCTCACGCTTTAGGCCTATTTCTATCTGTTGAAGTATATGATCATTTCATTTATTTAGCAAAAACTTCACCTTTTTAGAGGATAGTTTCTCATTTCCTTGGCCTTAAATATTTTGCTGTTCAGATATGCACTCTCTCTTCCCTTCAGCCTTACTTAGCCGTTAGCATGCACTGGCACTAACATTTATTACTCTCCACACCACTTGAAAGGATGTAAATTCTTTAGATTCCCATTTTAGCTCGAGAAGTTCATTAATGAGAGCAACAGCTAGATGGAGTGAATACTGCTTGAGATCCATTGCAGTCTTACATTAAGAAACTCACTAACTGTTCAGACTATTCTGATTATAAAATGATGTAACACAAGCATAAAGGAGGGGCTATTTTCATTACTTATATCGGTGGAGACAATAAGTAATGGATTGACCTTACAGCTCAAAAAAAAAAAAAAGAAAAGAAAAGCTAAAGCTGTGATGTTAAATCTTTGAAATATCAGGAAATCCTGAAGTTTTATATAAGACTTCATGCTGTCTTCTTACACAAGAATCTATCTGTATTTTAGATAGCAGAAATCTAACCAAGGTTATAACAACATATACTGCAACGTTAAATACACAGATAAAAAATTATTACATATGCAAACATAGAACCCTGCAACATTATACTAAAAAAATTTCTAAGATCCTACTTTTATTCTTAGAAATACCTGATGGAAGATCTTTTCCCTATATATTTAGTAAGTCTTTCAGCAACCCTTGTCTTTCCACACCTTCCAGTTAGCCTGGCTTAGAAGCAAAGAGAAAAACTAACTGGCTGATCTAAATTCCAGATGTAAATTAAGCATCACTCTCTTTACTGATACAGTTTATGTCATTATCAACTAAACTTTCATTCAAATAGGTTCTGACATACAACTAACTTTTAAAAAGGTGGTGCTGTAGTAAAAGAAAAGTTGTGTATATATACGGAAGCCTAAGTGCAACACATAATTAAGGGACTAGTATGTAAGATACGATGTAGTTAAATTATTCTTAAAGATGGCAGAGAAATCTGTTAATGTGTTTAAAACGTGCCCCCACACACACACTAACCTACATCCTCCAGATATTTACAGAAATTTTCAGTCTTAAAAAACACTGGACAGCCACAGAATTACACACTAGAACAAACTAAGACAAACTGCTCTTAGAACATACAGAACATGCCATCTGGAATATGAAAGAAGCCAATGGCAAAATATCAGCCCTGTCTCACATAAAGCAAGGAGTCCTTAGCAGCCTCTCAGTGTGTTTGATACCAGCCTGCAGGGCAGAGAGAACACAATTGTCTGTTCCAGCATCAGGTTATGCACTTAGATAACCCTGTGAATTAGGGGTAGTAAACTGTAAAATTCAGATTAAATTTACAGACTGTGACATGCTTCACCCAAATTACATGCGTATGATAATGAACATTTTTTCACAGTTTCAAGGAAATTTTGAAGTGAAGACTAAGAATGAGCAAATAAATTATTTTCTGAAATTTTCTTTGAAGGTCTGTTTTTCTTTGAAATATTCTTTGAATAACTGTTTGAAATCATGTGCACATAAAGCAGTACACAGACAGCTGTGTTTAAGAACAAGTATTTTCTATATAAAAGGAAATACAGGTAAAGACAAATCCTAGGGTGGTTCTTCTTGCAAATATGAGAATATTTAAGACTAAAAAAGTACTGTGAGCAAGTCATGTGTTTATTGCTTCTAAAACAGGCAGCTTAAAAACACTACTATCTATCCCACTAGGATGATCAGGTTATGGTTACTGTCAGTTTGGTTCTGCACATGCACTGAAACAATGTAGAGTCTCTTATAAATTTGCAGACTGTATTGTATTTTTTTCCCAATAACTCAACTGAAGCTTTCCTTTCTTCAGTGTAAAGAAACATAAAATGTAAGTGTCTGTTATTCCCAATCTTAGACTAGGTAATAATTTCATTACAGATCATACAATCATTTAGGTTGGAAAAGACTTTCAAGATCATCAAGTCCAACCTTTGACCAATCACCACCTTGTAAACTAAACCACAGCACTAAATGGTGCATCTGGTTGTTTCTTGAGTACTTCTAGGAATAGTGATTTCACCACCTTCTGGGACAGTCTGTTCCAATGCTTGACAATCCTTTCTGTGAAGAAACTCTTCCTTAATGTCCAACTCAGACAATCCTTTCTGTGAAGAAACTCTTCCTAATGTCCAACTTAAACCTCCCCTGGTGCCACTTGAGGCCATTTCCTCTCATCCTGTCACTGGTTACCTCAAGGAGGAGACCGACCCCCAGCTGGTTCCATCCTCCTTTCAGGGGTTGTAGAGAGTGGTAAGATCCCCGGGGCCAAGCCTCCTTTGCTCCAGGATAAACACCCCCAGCTCCCTCAGCTGCTCCTCATAAGCTTTCACCAGCTCCGTTGCCCTTCTTTGGACACACTCCAGCCCCTCAATGTCTTTTTGGCAGTGAGGGGCCCAAAACTGGACACAGCACTTGAGGTGTGGCCTCACCAGGACCGAGTACATGGGGACAATCACTGCCCTGGTCCTGCTGGCCACACTATTCTTAATACAAGCCAGGTGCCATTGGCTTCATGATTAAGACAGAATCATTAAGACAGATTATTTTTCAATTCTACTCCCATCTTGTAACATACACCTTAAGTAAAGCTTGAAAGACTTCAGTAAAGTCCTATTAAATGCATTCCTATGACAAAAGATTTCAGCAAGAGATATCTCCCGCTACTGAAGAGCATTCATTGCATGCAAAAATTCTGTCACAACATAATCAGTTAACAGTTACCTTTGAAAATTAATCTGAAAGAAATTATTAATGTTGCAGTAAAATAAACAAGATCACACATTTTGCTTTTTCTAAGCATTAGCTTAACATGCTGGAAGATTATTGTTTTCTGTGGGAATTGTATCATTGTCTCATTTTCTCCATAATCACTGCCAGAATGCCACAGCAAACCAATTAGATGTTTAAACAGCTGGGAATTTTGTTTGTTTGTTTGTTTATTCATTTGTTTGCATGATAGCTCATTTCAGATCCCTTTAGATGTTAATAAATAAAAGTTGAAATTTCATTAAGAACCTATTTCATCCATCACGACACTATAGGTTTTTTTCGTATCAAATCCTTCTTTTGACTTTCCAACTGATTTCAGCTAAGGATAACAATTTCCTCTTTAGATATATAGATACTATTTTAAGTAACTTTTCTACAACCAATGAAAAATCTGATCAAATTTGAGGTGTGCCCAGCAAATGAAGAAAATGAAGCAAATAATGATAACGCTTCTCAAATTGAAAACAAACAGTACTCATCTTCCCGGCATTACAGAACAAACTTCCACTAACACATGTTTCAAGGCATCACTCAAAATACTGATCTGGGTTTAAGACCATTTCACAACGTAATTAGGCCCCACCAAAACTGAAAGCTGCAGTAACTTTAAGCCACAGCCATACCCGTGTGCATGCACTCATGTGAAAGTATCGCACACACTAAATTGCACTGAGGCCGTGAGAACATGCAACTTAGTAATGTGCAATATCTCCACCAGAGCAAGCAGAATGGGAGCTTCGGGGAAGAAGGGTATGGTGCATTCAGGAAGAGAACGACATGCTGCTCAGGGAAAGGAAAATGGTTCAGGCAAAGGTGTGCATGCTACTACTCCGAAACCTGTGAGTCAGAGAATTACTGCTTCATCCATTCAGGACAAAAACAAAACAAAAATCAAAATCCAGACAAGAGCACCCCCTCCCTATTTCAGGGGTAAAGAATATAATTCTCCTACTTATGTAGGTGACTCATGAACCACCCTTCTGAACAAAGCAAATCTCACACTGTTATGGGCAGATAATGATTCCCCTCAACCTTCAAAATACTACATTATTAATTATAGTTACAACGAAAAATTTCACTAACTACTGCTGAGAACTGAAATTATCTAAGTACAGTAAACTGGTCTAAGTGGTCCTCATGTTTCTAAAGCAAGTTATCTTTGTAAACCTGACAGAGGGGTGCCAAAAGAATTCCTGCAGCTGAACTTACTCTGGCATAACCCTTCTGCCGCTGCAGCCAGTCCCCTTCCTGTTCCCCTTTCTTCACTGATTACTAAGGCTGACTTTAAGTGGTTTCAGAGAAAGTAAATCATGTATTTACTATATTCACAGGCAACTAACCACCACGGTCAGTCAAGGAAGACTCTTGCACATGATGAAATAATACCCTTGTAATTCATCACATTTTTGTCCTGATACCCACTTAGGTAATACAGAAAACAGGGAAAAAATGTAAAAAAAAATACCCAGTGAACCAACCAATAACAAAAAAGGACAGAACCATGGAGGGATGAAATGCAAAGGATAAATGAAGAATTTATGAATTTATCAAGAAGAAAAAAGGAGTAATGAAATGTGGCCACACCAAGAAAGTTACATTCAGACTGAGAAAGACCTGAGATTGCAAACCAAAGAAAAGGGGAAACAGATACACCAATTGGGCATGAAGGACCAAAACTACTAGAGAACAGAAGCTCTTTTACTGCTGAGGCATTAGCAGTATTTAGGATTATTGTAACATCCCTAAATTTATATTTCCCACCTCATTTACAGGCAATGGAACATGAAATTCCAGCATGGAATTTTGAGTTAGTTGGTTGATTTGAAAGAGAACCAGTACTTCATTCACCAAATCCCTGTGGTCACATACACCATTGGTAGTGATCTTCCTTCCAGGTTTTTTCTGTGTTTTAGAGAATCATCATACAACTACTGACCTTTCCTTTTCCCTGTAGACTAAACGCTGCCTTCCACAAGATGCAAACAATGACAAGAAGCAAAAGCAATATATACAACAAAGCACACATAAGTGTTAAGTCTAAAATCATACGAGCATTTTCATGATCAAAGTTACTCCAAATTGGGAAAACTGGTTTATGACCAATTTGCAAATCTGTTTGTTCTGTAGTCCAAACACTGCCGGTTCCCATCTGGAGGGCTGCTTGGAGGCAGGCAGCATTGCTTGTGAGAACTGGGAAAACTCAGTCAAAGGCAGGTATGTGGGGCAAAGGCAAATGCCCAACTTACAGTCACATTCACAACATGGGAAAAGACCAAACAAGCAGCAGACCACTGGGTTGTCCTTTGCCCTCCAGCCCCAAGAGAGACCTAGAAAACAGTTCTTTTGTTGACTGTCAAGGGTTGTGTGGCCCCTTTTTTCCCACTGCCCATCATGAAGAGGTGCCATCTCTTCAGCACTGAGGGCTGAAGGACTGGGGAGAGGAGGACCTTCCTTCCATCAAGCTGCTGCCTTCCCCACATGACTTCCCATCAGCTGTCCTGCCTTCTACAGATGGGAAGGGACACCCACAACCATGCAGAAGGTGACCCTCCCACCATCACCCAAGTCCTCACTCCAGACCATCACCAGCATCAGCCCCACCACTGCCCTGAGTCACACCACCACCAGCAGCATCCCCACAGCTGGAATTTGTCCTGCTGAGCACACAGCAGTGCTCCTACAGCCGTCCCCTTCTCCTGCCCATGCTCACCCAGCTGGTTACTGGAGGCTGTCATGAGCCTTGATGAAGTCAGAGCAAGTGGCAGTCACTGTTCTCCCCTCATCCCACTATGACAGTCACCTCCTCAAAGCAAGGCACATGCTTTTCCCAGCACAACTTGTCCTTGGTGGGGCTGTGCTGGCTGGTGCACCCAAGCCATCTTCTGTCTTTCCTGGTGCATCCAAGCATCTTCTGTCTTTCATGGCTCTGCCTTTGTACCGCTAGGTTTGCCACACAAGCTCTTGGCTCATGCACGGCATCATGCTTTTGTCAAATCCCTGCTCAATCCCACCACCTGATACATGCTCCTGGCATTCTGCCTCCCTGGCATCCTGGATGAATTAACTTCCTATCAAAGTCCAGGAGGGCAATTCATCCCATGGTTTGCAGCAGGCAGTTCTTGGATTACACTCAGTTTCTTCAAAACTCCTACAGTGTTGCCACAGCTGCATCTATTTTTTCCCACTACTCAAGTTCAAATTTATAATCTGAGGTATTTTGACAGAAACAGTGAGATTCAACACTTGGCTCAAAGCAGCCTGGAAAGCTGCTCTTACCCTTATATAAATCTATTTGTGTGAACAGAAAACTGTCACTGTATTTGCAAACTCATCATCAAGGGAGTTAGAAAAATATTTGTAAAATGTATAGCTACTTATAGTCCATAAAATAAAAAACACAGCATAGTTCTGATGAGAGAAACTGAAATGGGAAAAGATCTTGGTTTGTTTAAGAGCTTGCTGGGTAACATCTTAAATTAAGGGATTTCTTGAGCTACAGAAACGAGTTGCCAAGTGCCCTCCTCTTCTTTCCCTGTTGCTCTTTTCCTCTGAAATAAATGGCAAAGCACACAAGGGAACAGACTTCCTTGATGACATCCAAGTTTCCTAGTGCTTTTCACAAACACATTTTAAGTAAAAGAGCAACAGAAGTGACTGACAACTTGGAGGATGATTATTTTTATGTCATTTGGTTTATGAGCAACAGAGAGATAAGGTCTGTCTCTTGCTAGGAGGATCCCTGCCCTCTACACTGGACTAGTTAAATGCTGTCTTAGCTTTGTGCACATGCTGTGTCCTGCTGAAGAGTGGTGGGAGCTGGAACACAGCTAGTGACTTTTGAGATTTATTAACTGAATCTTTTTGGTCAACTTGAAAGTATGGATATTTTGAGGGTGAATTCATGTTGTGTAATGCTGTCATAGTCTAATGATGAAAGCAGCTACAGATGTTTCATTATTTGACAAAATTCATAACAAAAATGGAGCCTCTTCCATCCTACCACCAAGCACTAACATCCATTTTGCATGCCATTTACAGATGACCTGAAGAAGCCATTTTTAGGTGCCTACCCCTGCAGCAACAACTCATCTCCAAAAAGAAAATAGCTACTACTTTGTGACAAAAGAAAGGGCTTGAAGTAGCAATTGTTTTTCATATGGCAACAGACTGGGCATGCATAAACTCATGAGAAATTGTTACTATACTCGCCGTACTTACATACTGAAGATCACTCTAAGTTTGGAGTGGAATGCAAGCTAACAGAGAACCATTAGGATAAATCCTTAGGTACAACTGAGAAGTGAGGAACTTCCGAAAACCTCAGAAGAATCGTTCCTAAGAATTCAAATAAGGGACCAAGTACAGGCTACTCCAAACAAATATGAATGACTGATTCAGGCTACCTTAGTGAAAACAGACTGAGGTCCCTTGTGTATGACAAGCTGCTCCACATTCCACGTTCTCCAGATTCTCCAGACACTGGCTTTTGCTCATAATATTTGCAATTACTGATGCATGCTGGCTCTTTCCTACTCATTCTCCTGTGGCTTTTCTAAAATTATTTTCTTCCTCTCCTCCATTCTAATTGAGAGAAATACCTTGGGTCACCTTAGTCACATACCTGTAAACTTATAACTGCATTTAATACAATCCTCCTCACATAGTCTCCATGCCCATATAAAACATACCCTAGTTTTTCACACTGTTCCCCTCTACCATGGGCTAAAGAGAACAATTTGTGAGACAAGTATGAGTTTCTAAATCTGCTCACACTATTCAGAAAAGATAGAACTGAGATACTAACCATGTGATCAATGAAAACTCAATAGCAATCACTCAAGGGAAGGGCTATTAACTTTTTGGCAGAATTCCAAATCTGTTGCTTTCTACCTGAATTGCCCCTTCATTTCAAATGACTACAGCAGTTAGCACTGTTGTTCAAGATCCTACACAACATAATACAACCTTCCCGTTGTTAAAATGGCAAAGATGTGGCACTAAGTTTGGAAAGCGCTTTAATACCTCCCCAGTTTAAAGCTTACTCAGGTATTGTACATATGCACAAGATGACACAGAAAGTGGTGAAGGAGGCAGTGGCTATACAGAATTTAGCATGGAGTCAGTTCACTTTGCCCAGACCATCAACTGTTTTGTAAAAGTACACTATGATTTAAACACATTATATAAAATCTAGTTTATTACATTACCAGCATGTTAGTGTTTCAAGCTGCTAACAGGTGAAAGCTGGTGACTGCATTCATCTGTGATGAATGAACATTACTGCATCCGCCCAAAAATAACTTTACTATTTAATCTTTGTGAACCATATCTAAAAACAAAAAATCCTTCTTCAGTTACAGAAGTAGCTTAGAGCTGACACACAAAAATGGTGACTAAGCGTGAAACACTGTGGAGGTACTCTGTAGGTGCAGTACAGACGTGTTCCAAGTGTGAAAAGGAGAGAACTCCCCTGTTGCTCCCTTTGATGTAGTTTGGTTTATGGAGATCATGAACTAGATTTCTTCCAGATGAAATTGAACTGGAAACATACTCCAGAAGCATATCTAATATATTCCAGGTACAAATGGGTACTTATTCTCCAATATTAGAGAAAATACTTCAAACTAAGTTCTGAAATGTGTACAGCACAGATGTCAGTTCCTCCATTTCTACTGTTTTGTTGCATGAATCTGCTCCTACTGAGCTGCCCTAGCTGTTACTGCCAACACAACTGCAAACACTGCTTCCTGATGAGTTAGGGATGTCATGGGTGTACCAGTTTTCCCAAATACTAGTATTCATGACAGCACAGATCTCTGAAAATTTTTTAGCCAAGTCCAATTGAATTGCTTTATTAACAATCAAGGGAAAAAATCATCAGTCCTAGGTTCTTGAAATCTTTGAGATTTTCAACTCATCTTTGAAACACAAGCTGTTGCAATTGTAAATTATTTGCAGTTGAACATCAAATGTAAAAAAGTAATTTTAAAGAAAGGGCAAGAAATCAGCAATGTACCTTATCGCTTCCTCCACAGATTGGCCAACTATATTTGAGGAGGGACCTGGCTGAGACAAAGGTGTCAGGCTTATCACCCATTTTACTGGCTTGTAATACTCATCACTGGAGCTCAACAGGTAGAACAGCGTGGTCAGAAAAATTACCTGCAAAACAAGATGAAGTTTTAAATTAAAAGATAATAAATATTTTACAGAATTAGAGTATGCAGCTATGCTTCAGATACTGAATTTTACTGGAAAGGAACAAGATACTCTTCCCCAAGGATGGATTTAGAAAAATACAAAGAGCTGAAAGGATAATTTTCTCCCCTGCTCTACAAAGGACTTAACATTTACAGCTAGACATTATACAATTTCTGCCTCTGTTCAGCCTCTTTCCAAAGTCACATCTAGACCAAACTACTAGAAAGTTGATCAACATTCTACTTGTGGGGCTTTTTGGTTCTTTTTCAGCATGTTTAACAGATCAAAAAATTGCTGAACAGTTACATCTATTCTCAAAACAAACAAACAAAACTGCTAAATAAATTTGGGCTGTCTCAAGAGTCATTATGCAGCTGGGTATCAGATATGAATTACACAAAATTTCACAATTATAAATCTTATGTTAAGCTGGCAATCCTAAGTGAATATTCCTTCTGTGAGTTTGATGATGAGTCTCAGCAGAAGTGATGGCAGTTCCATTGTTTCAGTTAAAAGACAAAAAAATTACAATCAGATTGGATTAGCTTCCTCTATGTCAGAGTCAACTATGTTTCTCTTATTTTCCTGTCACTGGGCTGAGCAACTTCTTGGGTAATCATAAATCACAGAACTGTGTCCATCTTGAAACAGAATACCTTGAACAAGAACAATCCATTCTGTATGCTCCAAATGTAAACTATGGCTTATAATTGCTTCATCTACAAGTCTGAGATTTTTTTTCTTTTTCCCCCAAGGTTAGAAAGAACTCTTTCACTGTTCTTGTTTCCAACCTACTTGTACTCTAGAATAAACCACATCTTAATCTCTTTTTATGAGCCAAACAGCCTGACCTCCAATAGTCTCTTACATTCAAGCATTGTATCCAGTTTGCAGACACCTCTTTTCCTTCATTCTCTCTGAAGATGCTCAGAAAACAAAATGCAGATAGCATTGCAGTATTTCATTACCAATCTCAAGAATGACATCCATCTGTCTCTGTTCCTAATTTCTCTATACTCAATAAAATGCTACTGCCATTTTCCCCCTACTCTACCCTCCCAGACTTTAACTTGGAAGTCACACTCAACTATTCACCGATAATGACCACTGTCCAAAATGTCGTATATGAGTTTAGGCTGTATTCCATCTTCCCAGGTGTTTAGCTTCTGCCTTGGGTGATAAACCAATCTAGCTAATAAAACAAGTCATATTAGCAGGTTTAAACAGCATGCTGTTAACATTCATTTTGAGATTAAAAAAATAATAAAAACAATTAAGCTTTGCTTTAATGGAAAATAGTCTACTGTCAGCAGCAGTGCAAGCTATGTTTTGTTACAGTTTCAAATAAGAGAATCTTAAAACATGAATCACATTTTAACATCCTTTGTAATTCAGCAATTAAGGTTATTTTTCTTCCTTGCTGGGCTCTGCCATTTCTCCTAAGCTACTGTATTATTTCCTGATTTCATTAGAAAACTCTATACTGAAGCAGGCACCCAGACGACGTTGTGTCTTCCCTTTACTGAGCTTAGCCTACAGATCTTTCTTACACATGCAGTTTTCAACATAGAGAGCAGCATACTGCTCTAAGTACAGTAAGTATAATATCTGCTTATCCTGACTGTTCTTCCCCAGTGTTTACTGAAGAAACTTGCCTTCTTAAGGAGATACAAGATCAACATACCCACCTGAAGGATAAAAGCCAAAGTGATGGCTGGGAATGAACAGCAGTGGAATAAAATGGTATTAACCTGAACAACAAGCTAGGAGAAAGTATAAACCCCACTCAATTTCTGCCAAAAGAAGATGGATGTAACCACAGCACCATACAAAATTAACTGAATTTTGTAATTTCTGCCTTTTAGGAAATTAACGTATTTCCTTTAGCACAATAGGCGTAGAAATGCAAAAAGAAGCTGTAGTCACTGAATAATAATATATTATCAAATAGCTTGCTGACTCTTCCAACAAGTAGAATAGCCTCAATACCACATTCAGCAGCAAAAGATACGTACCATCTTAGAGCAACTGGAGGCTATAAGTTTTCAGACCTCTTTTACAGGATATATGAGATACCTAAATTGTTTCCTAAGCAACAATTCGAGATCCTGTCAATGACTACAAGGAACAATTTACCAAAGACAAAACAGTAAGACCTGTCCATAGTTAAACAATTGATGGATTACTATTTCATGCTGTAGAATTTGTTCTCTAGCTGAAAACATTAAATACTCTAATTTGAGAAGGGATAGACTGAATTCAAGGAGAAAGCTTTGGGTAAACACTCTCTACCAAAATGATAATTCAGCATTTCCACAAATATCAAGAAACACACAACCTAATTGCTTGTGCATCAGGTCCAGTGATTCAGTAAATATTTTTGTATCTGCTTTTCATATTCAATTTTCTCCTGTAAAGTCTCAGGGTTTTTGTTTGCTGGGAGTTTTTTGCTTGTTTTGGGTTTTCTGGTTGTTTGTTTAGTTGTGTGTTTTACAGCATCCAAAATTTGTGCATTCCCTGCAGGACTGTAGATGTCCATCAGCCAAATGGAGCTTTTTCTTTTCCAATCTTTGTAACAGAGTACGAGCAGAGTGAGTGAGTTTGTGCTCGTGTGAGTATACACGTGTGCATTTTTATACACCCCCACAAAGGCACAGACATACGTCCACGTGCACACGTGTGCAGATAGGAACTTGTATTCAGAAGTGAAACACAACTGACACTTCTGTAACTAATGGCCAGTTTTCAAAAGTCTATTGAGGATCTGAATACAGTCTTACTGGATCATGGATGGATGTGCTACACAGATTGACATCCCTACGGAACGTTTTGATGGAAGACATGTTTTTCAGAATAGGGGTTCTGAACAAAGTGTCCATTATTTCCATGTTTTAAAGTACAAATTCTCAAACCTTTTATCAAAATAAAATTCAGTACTTTAATTTCTATTCAAGATGAAAAAAACTGGACTGAAATGTAATCAGTAGAAAAACTAACCACTTTGAGTATTATCTTGTTGGAAAATTTAAGTTAGTAATACTAATACTAGTACTACTAATTACTAATACTAGTAATACTAATACTAGTACTCCAAACTAGTAAAAACTTTTCTGTAGCAACTAGGAAACCTGAAAAATTAAAAAATAAAAGAGTACAGTTTAAGCATCTAATCTTTAAAAAAAATTCCAACACAGCAAGATTCCCAACTACCTCTGCTAAACCAGCTGACTGCACAGTGCCCCAGCAAGAGGCAGGACCCTGCTGGCAGACAAAAAGCCAGATCATGCATCACAGCAACAGCATGCAATGGACTTCATATAAGTCATAAAGATAAATTTTGTGTCTGAGCCCGAGTGCCTTGAAATCATTGGCAATTAGTACCCAAGCTTGCAGTTTTTGTATGCTAACTTTTCGGACACACTTTTAAATGTGCCATTTGGGTGAAGTTGAGGACTAAGGAAGAAATAAAATACTCTCATGCAATCTTTTTTTTTTTATGGGAGACAACTAGAGAACAAATTGCTGATTTCCCTCCAACAATTTTTTCAATCTTCTGAAAGCAAGGGCTTGTACAGGGATATGCTTATGAGGACATGCCATAAGAGTTCAGTAGTTACATAGGATATCACAAGTTACAGCTTAGTACCTTCAAGGCCTGAAACAAGAATTTTCCACTAACAGAATGACAGGAAGACTTACTATCTTCTAAAGTAAAAGTTACACAAATCTTGCCCTCTGTCTAGAATGCCCCCAGACAGATATGGAATTTGCAAAATTCTAGAGCATTTTGGTATTAGGTAACTTTAGAAGATGTTTCCAGTGCTTTAGGTTTGACTTTTCATTGTTACAACCTGTGCAATTAGGCTTTTCCAGTAAAACAGACCATGTGAACCAATGACATACCACTTACCACTGAAAGCACAAAATTGAGAAGAGCTGTGCCACTGTGGAAGAGGATTGTCACCAATGTTGTAACTGTAGTAAACAAGAGGCTCACATTGCGACTCATCACTATCCACAGAGACTCCAGGATCTGAAAAAGGAGGGAGAAGTGAGGACAAAGTCAGGCATTGGGTGCTGTTAGCAAAGACAGAAAATTACTTACTGAGCGTTTAATCTCTATCAAGCGAAACTAAAATGACTTTTAAAAAAAAAAATCATCTTCCCTCACTCCTACACTACAGCAGGTTCTATCAAGTGAAAATATCTACTTTACCAAAGGTAAGTTTCTATGTAGTTGATTACACGGTTTTGGAATTTTTCTCCCAATATTCAAAATTATTTCATTATGCAAAATTGCAAAAAACCTAGATGTGGCGACACTTGTTTATTGTCATTAAAATTGCTGTCAAGCAGATCTTGTCTTGGGATAAAATATTCACCTTTTCAAAAGCAGAAATGTTAAGACACAAAGAACAAGGAGTAACATCACAAGGCAGAAATAGATCTGAAGCTTCAAATCAAATACTAAAAATAGTACTTCAATAAATTTGTTTTAAAAAGCTTTCATGGTAATGAAATGCATGTTTTTAATAATACCTGCAGAGAAATGCAAAAGTTGTGATTTTGAGTAAGGATGCATCAGTTAGTCAAGTAACTATGAAAAAATAAATCAAACAATATTACATAATCTATTAAAATTTGTACTGGCTTAAGGAACTGATTGCTTATGGTTACACAGAGTAAAGACTAGTTTTGATGCATCAAAAGGAGGCACATGGAGGCATCCCAAATGCAATGCACACTAGTTTCAAACAAATATTTCATCCAGAAGGAATAGAGTAAGAATGTATTAGCCAAAGTGATTCTAACAAATAAAAGAAGCAAGATCACAAACAAATCTTCTTTCAGATTAACTAATGTAACTAGAAAAACTGTAAAAGCTCTGACACAAAAGCCCTTCAGGTTCAAAGCTCTAAGTGAAGACTTCAAAACCAGCAACTGTTAGTCTTGGTTTAACAAATGGAAATTAGACTGAATTAAAACAAAACCAACCAACCAAAAACCCCCTAAAACAAAAAAAAAACCCGTCCCCAGTAGGCAGCTTTGTAGAGCATACAAAGGAGTGTAAGCCATGTGATCACCTCTCCTTTAGAAGTGAGTGAATCATATGAAACTTGATTTATTAAGCATGAACTTGAGACAGAATAACTGCTGGGGGAAATGACAGGGAATTAAAACCAGAAAGACCTGCTTAGTTCATGCTTCCTACTATTTAATGGGAATTATGAATGTTAAAGCTCATCTTTTGTACAAATTTTATTAGTCTCTCTTGAGAATTCAAGTGAGGTTAGACGTGAAGAGGACACTGCTGACAAATGTTCTCCCACTGGTACCTGTCCCTTTGCTTCTTCAATTACAAATTCATTCTGGGGGTGCAGCAGTGCTGTAAGTTCATGCAGCCCCCAGGTAACATTATTATGTGCACATTATGTTATGAGGACAGTGAATTCTGAGGGAATGGTTTGTGGCTAAAGCAGAGGCCTTCCACTTGGTATTCAGTAAACAGTGTGATCATTGCTAATAGCCGGCCTTAAACTGTACGCAAGGTCCCCCCCCAGATATTTGTGTTACTGGAACTTCGTGTATGAACAGGAGCTTCTGTGTCACAGGTCTTCTGTTATAATGTGCAGTTTAATCACAGAACAGCAGCAAATAGAAAAAAAAAGGGACACAGGTTGAAAACAAAGGCCCCTGAAACAGGAGCAGTGCTTTGAGTAAGAAGGCATTGAAGATGCACAACCTTTAGAGCTAGGAAGACCACTTTTCCTTCAAGAAAATGAGGTAAGAACTAAGAAAGAAGAAAAACACCCCAACAGGCAAACAGTAGGACAAGGCACCTGTCATGACATGGAAAATTAATACTTCTCCACAGTACAACAGCAGACAGTCCAGGGCAGAGGTCAAGGGGTGGGAGTTGTCTGGAATAAAAACACTTTATGAAAGGACAAGCTCCTTAACTTAAGGGAAGATGACGTCCTTTAAGTTCCAGCTTTCCATACCTAAGAGCTCTTGAGCCAGCTCATTTAGACTCCTGTGACTCAGACCATTAAGGACAGCCTCTATTGGTGCCAACTACACAGCACCATCATGATGGTATTTTATCCTCACAGTTCACGTAGGACATGATTGTTAAGGACTGACCACTCTGAATACATAATGATAAAACTAGGAGACTGTAAAGCAAACCATTAGCATGAAGTGTGTTGGTAATGAAAATTGGTCTAGTGAAGTTTTGCTCTAAAGGGTAAAACTAGCCTGATTTAACAGTCTTCTAAATACAAATCACAGCAATTTTTAAGACTCTCACTTGCAACATGTAAGCTGAGCTGGTATCAGTGAGAGTTCACAAGGAGAGGAGCTTATTCAATCTGCCAGGAAAAAGCACACAGTTGGTGGGACTGTAGAAGTTTTCTTCAAAACAGGATGATTCTCCAGTATAGGCAGGATTTACTGAACACTTTCCGAAGAAGCTTTAGCCTGAGGGCTGATAACCAGGAGTATACAACTGCAGGTAGTTTGAATGTAGGTATCCCGTTGTTCAATTAACATCAGGAATGGTTCTCCTACATGAACATCCTTGTTTGGTGGAATCATTGATTGGAACTGTTGAACTAGTTAGCAGCAGCACCTGCTTTAGGGTAAGTGCAGATAGTGCCTTCCTACAGCTTTGGTATGTCTTATGAAAGCAACTGCATCTTTTACAACTCATCTCCAACTACAGAATAATCCCTCATTACGCATATGTATCATTAAAATTTCAAGACACAAGCTTTTCATAGCTAGGGTGAGAAGACAGACATAGCAGACATTAATCATTACAGAACACAGTATCAGAACTTGCTCAAATACTTCCCTACCACTCACAAAATCAAATTACGTGCAGCTGCACCTATGAGTTTATAATGATGTTTGATTCCCAGAGCCTACTGCAGCTGAGTAGATGAGCTCACTACTACGCATAAAGAATTGTTAGCACCCTGCCAGGTGAGATGAGTACTCCAAAACACAACGAAGTGAGTATTTATGTAATGTTACATTACTTTTAGTTACTTTTTTATTACTAAATAACTGAAAACCTCACCTCTTTCCCCAAACCACTGCTCCGTAAGCAGCCAAAAGGGTAAGTGTTTAAAAGAGCTATGAAGCTGTACAGAATTCAGCTCTCCCTTAAACATCACACTGTGCTGTGTCACCATCAGCATCAGTTACTGTGCCTTTCCAATCTGTCACAGGCAAGAAAGCAAAATTGCACACAATGTTCTCAGACATCTAGGGTGTCCTCTTGGCCACTTTTTAACTGGTCAACGCCTGAAAATGAGGGTTAAAAGGCACTTGACCAAAACAGTAATTTGCTGAGAACTTCAAGTCAGCAAACTTCTGGAATCCACATAAAACTTTACACCTAACTTCATTCTGTGTGAAGGGAAGAAAGCTGGACACAAAGATGTAAAAAAACCCACCAAACCCATGCTAGTTGATATATTACTGTAAAATGGACTGAATTAGCAATAAACTTATGAGATTACTTGAAGAAATTACTGAAGCCAGTGAAAATATTAGGATATGTAGTAACTCAGTGATATATTTGAGAAGCTGACTTGATTTAAAACACACGGATCAGTCATGCTAAAGGCACAGAAAGAGAAGCCTAACTAAGCTGAAGCTCGCTGTGTACATCTCTGTGGAAGGTCTTCTGTCTTCCTGTCTGGGAGATCTCTGAGTGAGATACTGCCTGCTGGTGGAATGATGAGTATTCTTGTGCAAGGAGCCAAAAGATCAAATTAAGAAGACATTAGCAATATAGTCTCATGTAACATCAAGGGAGCTCTGAGTCATCATTCACAGATTCAGCCAGCAGCTATTTACTTTCTCAATGCTACAAGCATACAAGAAATGGAGAAAAAGGGTTTCAATAGAAAAGCAGATGAGTGAGGAAAGAATGAATCTTTTTTATTTTTCAGAAATTAAATCTTAATAGTCCAGCTATGTGCTGTCTGTTTCATCCATCTGATAAACTACCTTGGAGGAGAGCATGGAGTGCAAAATACAAGGCTAAGTGAGAATCCACTCTTGCTCTCTTTGCAAAGAATGAGGTGAAATAAACCCCACTTCAGAAACACATCACTCACTGATTATATTATACTGGTTTTAACACTACTGTTTAATACTGGAAAAAGGTAGCAGTGCTGCTAACACCAAAGCCTTTAGAAAACAAGCTAACTGATGACTTTGAAAAGCTTATCTTCACTTTAAATCTTCAGGCAATTTACATGTTTATATAGGAAATTACTTTAAAATAATTAAGGTCTGTCTACATCAAACTACAGCTAAGCATAACTGCTATAATGAACAGCCCATTTTGAGGAGGGTACAGAAATCTTCCAAGATTTACCTGATACTCAAAATTCTGAATCGATGCATGTTGTTACAAATTAAATGAATAGCAGCAATTCCCCAGCACACCTACACCAGTGATTTAATTACAGGCTTTCAACTCTAAAATGAAAATTTCTTCCACTGCAGGAAAAGCCTGAAGTGAAACACTAGCATCTGTCTTCTTTTAATGTTTTTCTTACAGCAAATGCTCCTTCTCTTATTAAGGAGGAAGAACACTTCCTATGATTTCCATCAATGGTAAAGAGCTTATGTGCCTGTGGCTGTAATATGACACTGTCAAATAGCTGTATTTTCAGAGAAAACTGTCATCTGTTCTATCTGAAATACTTCAGAAAGCCAAGGGGCTAGCAAGGCATTTATTTTTTGGTAAACTCAATCTATGCACAAATATTTGTTACATGCAAGTAGTGTAATTATACACATTTATTCTTTTCCAAAAGTGGAGGAAATCTCATTAGAGCTGCATATCCACTTCTTTACAGCTATCTCATTGTCTTTAAATTATCTGTATGTTAAAAAAATTGTCAACACAGCTTTAGGACTGTACTGCGTCTTGGTATATTCTTAAGAACTGCAAGCTAGCATTGATTTCAAGTGTTCAACCTCACTTTCCCCATAAACAACACACTCAACCAAAAAAAAAAAAAAAGTTAGAACAGTTCGGGTTGGAAGGGACCTTAAAGATCATCTGGTCCCAATCCGCCTGCCATAGGCAGGGCCACCTTTCTGTAGACCAGGTTGCCCAAAGTCCCATCTAATCTGGTCTAAATCCCACCCAAAGTTCCATAAAATATGGAAACAGCAAACAAGCAAAATATCCAAACCAAAGAATCTAAGCAAAAGAAAAATTAAAACCCCAGAATACACACGCCCACAAGCACTCACATAATTTAAAATATTAACCCTTCCCAATTCAGTATGCCATTCTAAAAACCCATTCTTTGCTTCAAAATACCAGGACAAAGATTCTTCATGCTGTGATAGGAACATAGATCCTGAATACAGTAAGGTTGCTTTGTATCTTAGGCTAGGTTAGAAAGTTGCTTAAAAATACCAGACTTAGGCAAAAACTCTTCTTATTTTCATAATCGCCATGTTTTAATGACCTAAACAAGCACAGAGATCTTATTTTCATCAATTTTAATTTAAAATATTAGTGTGAGTAATATTCATGCAATGCACTGTAGATGAACAAGCCAGGAAAGAAAATGCTGCCCCGTAAGGATGTGAAATCAGGATTTAGAGCTTTATACTAAGCTGACTGTTTTACAGTCTGTCATTAAGGACATGAGTGTATGGAGAAAAAAGACAGGTGTTTCCCCACAGCTGATGAGTAATGAGTTCCTGGAAATAAACAGGAAAGCAAGTCAATTGCTGGCACTTTTTTCTTGAACTTCTAAACCAGATTTTAAGTAAAGCAAGCATGTTAGCTAGATTAAAATTTTAATTTTTTTCATTCTTAAATATTTATTCTCTTTACACTTTTCTTCCCCTCTCTCTAGCCTGCTTAGATTACTGAAGCACACTTTACATCATGGTTTCTGAGCACTGTGCAGCAATGCTGCAAATGACATGCTCTTATCGTGTAGTTTCTCCTCTTTCTGTTCCTCTTGCCTAGAAGGAATCTCCACATTGATTTTAAATCATGATGTGCTGTGCATTTTAAAACCCTCTGCCTGAAGATGCATGGCCAACTTGGAGAAAGCATTAAGCAAATTTCATTATTAACTGAAAAAAGGTTTACTGCAATAAGGTTTCTCTCAACTTTTTTTTGTCTCAAATCTTCTTCTCTGGTAGAAGCTATAACAATTTAAGCAGCAGTTGGGAGGACAGAAAAAGCATACACGCCTATCAGTCCAAACCAAGAACTGCCTGGAGGCAACTACAAGCTTTAATTGCATCCACAGAGCTGCTATGGTGCCAGTTAGGTATAAATAATAAGTCTTCCAAAATTGAAGATACTTCTAGTAATGACAACAGCTCAAGTCAAAGATGAACTGTATTGGGGATTGACTCTGTATATTAAGCATTTTGGACTTAACATGATTTTTTAGTGAAACACTTCAGTTTGCATTGCTTTCAATGCTTCCTCATTTTCTCCTCATAAGGTGAAAGGTGTTATTCAAGAATACACACTGTGTAAAATATTTTATTTCATTCTCCACAGACCTTTCATAAAAGAGAAAAATAAGCTGCTTTCAACCCAACAAATAATAATAATTTGAGGCAAAAAAAAAGATGACTCCCCGCTTTTATTGCTTGGATTTATTTTCATAACCTCTTAGTCAATAGCTTCTTCAGTTATAACCTAAATGAACTGGTTTCTTCTTTAAAGAGAAAAGACTGCATAAAAAATAATGCATTGAAAATCAGCTTGCAGGTGACACAGGTAACAATCTGCCTCAGGAAGACAGCTGGGAAGCTGGTATCCACGAAGATGTTGAAATCACAAGAGCTTCTTTATCATAAACATTTCTGTTTGTTTTACAGTTATATCTTTAATAGGCTTACAATAATTGCTTAGGTAATTGTAAGTAACACTGTTTCCCTAATTTTCCATGTACTTGAATCCATAACCTTAGTGGTACTCCAAGGAAAAAGTGCTATCAGTTAAAAATTAGACCAATTTCATAGTAAGTGCAAAGAATACATACCGAGAGAAATGTTTCAATGTTATCATGAACAAACGATGCAACATCTTGCCAGTCCAGAATATCTCCAAGCCAGCTGTTTTGACGGTTTATGTGCCACTTGTGTCCTTTGTGTCTTCCAGAATGTGTTACATTCTTAAAAAGAGACAAAGAAACCAGACATTCAAATAAAATGTAGATACAAGAGAGTCAAAAGCTAATGGTTTAGACTGATGTATTCTTAAGGAGGAACAGATCCAACATGCATCTAAATACTTAGAGATGCTTTAACTGGCATCCCCAAAAATACCTGGAAGTACTCTGTACACTGGAAAAATTAAAATCTAACAGAAAAATGTAGTTAATTATCCCATTTAATTATGTATCTGTATACTGTACTGATTCACCTCTGTTAAAATTAACTTTACTGCTTGACTGACACAATGGTATCTATTTTGCTTTTAAGCACACAAGAAAGAGGTAATGATTTCAGTTATTGCCTACACAATTTACCCTTTGCAACACACAAGTTCTCCCAGTATAGCCCATGAAGAAAAATGCAAGCAGAAGTCAAAGCAAGTAGTTTTCTCTACCATTAGTTTCTACCTCTCCATAGGTAATGTTCAATCACATGAAACCTAAAAGCTGAACTGGATGCATGGAGGATTTCTTCTGACTACACACCTCTGTAACTGCAACACAACAAGACAACAGGACATGGCCATAAAAACAACAGCAAATTCCTTAAGTGGCACCTCCCTCATTATGAAGTTGCCTATTGCCCAGTGAATCATACCTGATTACTATCTTGAACGAGGCTATTGGACTCAGTCTGGGACTGTGACAAGTGTTTCAGAGAAGGATGCCAAAAATCTCTGTAAGCAGGCTTAAACAAACCCACTGACTACAACATCCTAGTCTTTAATAGAAGGAGACTTTTCAAGTTCTTAACTCTGATTTTTATAATAAGCATTCCACTACTTGTTAAAATTTTCTGAACACTTTTAGCCTTACCAGCCTGCATTCAAAATGACACTATCTTTTTTCGCCACACATGGCAAGTAACATTCCAAGTGAGGTCCCTGCACTGATTTATCTAAGAGCACTACATTTTCTGCTTATTACCAATTCTCTCTAGAAGCACTGTCACACTTTGTGATGCACAACTAGCAACCTTCATTAACAATCCACGGCCATCACAGAGATCTTTCTTCTGAGCTGCCCATTTATTTAGAGCAGAAACATATGAGTAATCAAAAATCTCCCTCCAAGAGAGGCCTTCTCTATTTGTAAACTGTATCAAGACCTATCACCTGTTCACCTAGTTCTATACTGAAACTGTTATTTCATTAATGCAGAGATCTTCTTGGAACTTTGGAGGTACTTGAAAAATAACTGCACAAAGAAAAGTGTTAATATAATCAAAATCATTTAAATACACAGAAATATTTCAAGAATATGACTTCTGGATTTGTTATTTCTATTGCTCAATGGTGAATGAATGGGTTTTTTCTTTAAAAGACGAGCAGCATTGGCAGTTTAACAATGATTTAACTCTTAAGAACTTTTTAAGATTCAGTGTACAGAACCCATTATAAGATGGTTCCAAAAATGCATTCTAAGAAACTTAATGATACGACAACTACTTTCTCATAATTTCAAACTAATAACAGTTATACAAATCATGCAGAAGACCAATTTCCTTTTTCCAACACCTCAACAACACAAAAATTCAGCAGGAAGTACTGAACTGTGAAATACTTGTTATAAAAAGTGAGAAAACTGTAAATTAAATGGGACACATAAAAATACACTTTACTTAAGTGTAGGACACAGCTCTGGCTATACTCAAACTGTGACTGTAGAATGATCTAACACACTTGAATTTTTTACCTTATTTTTACTGACCTTTACTCAACCTTCCAACTTCCTGCTAATCCCTTCCTCAGAAATGCATACTTAGCATAATTATCTAAGAGTACTAAGTGATAGTTTATATAAATACCATTTAAATAAGTTACCCACCTTCACAAACCAAGAGTGATAAAGCCTGTCCCAGAGCTCCAGCACTTGTTTCTCAATCACAGCAGTGTTATTTACTTTTTCTCCTAAAATCTTATGGAGCTAAAACACATAAAAATCTTTTATTACACAGGACAGAATAAAGCAGCCCATCTACTGATGAACTTCAAGCTTGATGAATCACATAAGAGTGTCTGTAAAGGCATGTCTCAAACCCAAATTATTAGAAAAAATTAGTATCAGTATGAAACACACACTTCAGACAACATGGTTCACAATACAAAGACTTTGTTAAGAAACATTCTGCTGCACTAAGGACTTCTTCTGCACTGAAAAACCAATGCTGTCTCTAGAATGCTTAATCCAAAACCCTTGATCATATCTTTAGAGTAAATATTTCAAATAATTTGGGATGTGTGCTAGATATCAAAATATATAAATAAGAATCTTGGCCAATTCTTCTGAAGAAAGTTAGCTTAACTATATAAATTATGATTAAAACAATGTCCAGTGTACCACATCCAGACCACACAGAAATTAGAACACAGGAGAGAGAGAGGGGTGGCGGTCACAATGAAAGTCTACACTGACTATAATAGGGCAGCCAAAGCCAGTTCAAAAAAAAAAATTACCCAATTTCATTTGATTCATTTTCACTGGGAATCATTATAATGATAACAGATTCTTCAGCTCTTAAAAATAAACTACCCTCTGAGCAGAAAAGACTACTGAAATCACTCCCACTCTTCCTTCAAAAGTCACAAATCAGAGAGTGGAAAGAACAGATCTATCAACAAAATGTTTAAGCACATGGAAACGAACTACTGACAAATATATTTTAATTTCTTTTTACTTTTATGAAATACAAGAAATGGAAGAACAACTGGGGTTTTCTGAGAGCTCACTCTTACCTTGTGCGTGATCCACTCTCGGCCGTACTGGTACACGTTGTTCGCTGCCGAGTTGAGCGCCTTCTGAATGACCTGGGCTTCTGGAAGCCAGCTGGGGGGTTCGAGGGGGGAAAACAGAGTTAACTGCTACATGTTAGACACATTTCATTACACCCAAAACACATTGTAAATTAACATTCTGAAACAACAAAAAATCATTACGGTTAAATGCATATGAACTTATTACAACTCAAATGTTTCCTTCTACATATCAAGGAATAGATTTTCCCATAAGCAAAGCACAATTAAATCTAGGGCACGTCATTGCATTTTAAATCCTCCAAGGTTCCTGAAACCTTAATTAAATTGATATCTCAACTTTTTCAAAAGAGATCTCTTCAATCTGTATGTGTGCTATTCACACTACATTTCTTTTCCCCCGAGTTTTCTGAGAGTACTGTACAAAGCAGTCTCATCTAGCTGCAAACACAACCTTCTGAATTACAAGCTGAATGTAAATTGTTAACATAGTTTCCATGAAAAAGCAACCAGCTGAAAACGGGTTTGGACCTCAGTTATTTCTAAGTCCTCACCAAACTACCTGCTTGTGAATTTCTTCAGGGACTCACATCACTTTCAAGCAATGTACCCTACTGAGTTGCCACCATTTCACCACTTGTGAATACAGGGCACACAGTCTCTGTTTTGACTTTCTTTTTACATCTTGATTCAAAAGCACTTGTTGGGGCCCTTCCAAAACAAAATGAAAGCAGCCAGGAAATAAAACTGCTATACTTGTTCACCTGACCGAAGATCAACATGTAAGCTCTTCTGCCTGTATAATGCTTCAGAAATGTTCTGGATTGGAATTCCAAGCTATTTCAGTCACTCACCTCTAAACATAACATGAGCATCAAGCTCTGAAAGCTGGTAAAGCTTCATGGATTTGGCAAGAGGTATTCTTACTCTTCATGAATTAAAATATAGTGTTATGGATACTTCAAATTTGGATGCAAACACTGAAAGTAAAAAGTTATGCTACAATTCTGCTAATTATTCAACTAGTACTCCAGTAGTTTCATTATGTAAATAAGCTTCTGACAGTCAAATTTCCATTTTCATTAGTCCCACTTATTTCCATCTTACAGCAAAACAGAAAGGCCAAACAGAAGAGATGCCATGAAGGAATAAAACCACTTTAAGTGCTTTCTGTTCTCATGATTGTGATTACTTTAGTGCTAAAGCACGTATTACTACAGTGGTTATTAACGATATCCTTTTAGTTCTGTTTTTGAAAAACTGTTTTGCTCTTCCAATACAGAATGTGCTTTCTTTCAATCTTCTTAAACCACCAGCACTTTTGTTTAGAACGTGCCCTTGAAAGAGTCAACCATTCTTATTCTGGAGGGATCTTTTATTTCTGGCATTAAATTGGTATCTCATCTTTGCCCAACGTCTGTTTAGCTGAAGAAGAATGAAAACCACCTGGTAAATGCCCTCCCTAAAATCACACTTTGCAGTCTCACCTATTCCCCCTCAGATCTTCATGCAATCACTCCTTTACTCACCAGAGTGCCCATGTTTTTCTTTAAATGCATTTCTCTCAAAACCCTCTCTCTCCCTTAACATTTGCCTTGGTGTTTACTTTAATCACTACACAGACTAAACCTTACGAACTTCCTACTGTGCACACTATACACATCTCTCTTAATAGGAATGGTTCATACCAAACTCTACCCATCCACCATTCTTTCCACTCTTCAACTCTTCCTCAGTTCACTCCAGAAAGAAGTTCTTCAACTCCTATGCCCTCAAAGGTATTCTGCATCCATCTCTCCACACTGAAAAAATAATTTAGCTCTGTCTTGAAACTTTCCAGAGAGAACATTCTTTGCCAGCACTTTTCTTTCATAGGAAAAAAATACTGATCTCTTTATTCTCTGCACTATACAAGTTTCTTCTCCACAACTGTGGCTAGAAAAGTTCACACAGCCATCCTTCACCACCAAAATCCAACCAGTCCTCAAATGAAATACCACACTGACAGTCCTCCAGAGTGATGCATAAACATCCCTGCTGCCTGAGAGTTCAGCTTTTACATCTGCCTGGTAGAGCCACCCACGTTTCTGTCCACCTAGGGGATTTTTCAAATTAAAAACTATTCATAAGAGCACCTGGAAGTTTGTTCATCCACCCTATACTATTCGCTTAACTTCAGCATTCTTACTTTGCCCATTCTGGGTGACTGGCTACTGTCTCATTGATCAAGCTGCTTGTGACTTGAATCATGTGAACGCTCTCTTGATGTACCTAAATTAAAGAAAGAGAGGAGAAATGTTATGTAGTGCAAACTACAGCTCTTCCTACATTCAGAAAGAATTTTTTTCTTTTGTTTTGGGTGGGGGAGGAGGGGGCAGGGTACTGGGAGGAAGAGGATGGTGGGGAAAGGGGAGGAGGGGGGAAGTGACCAGTTTGTACATTTGAAAAATAATTCTTCCAGTGCAAACAACCCACTATGAAGAAAGAAGTTCCATTAACCCAAGAAAAACCTAGTCAATACAATAATCATCACTCTGTTTTGACAATTCTGGTCACTAGTAATAGCAAACGGAAATTTAAACCTTATCACATCAGTGGAAAAAAATTTAACAATAGCAGCAGTGCTGTCAAAGGAAGCAGTAAAATACAAAGTACAGCTACAAATATACTTTTTTAAGCCATGGATCAAAGAAGCATAAAAATTAATGAATACTTAACTCTAACGTGACCAGTCATGCTATGAAGTGCCCGATCAAATAAATTCTTCAGTAAGAATGATAAAATACACCTTTTAGAAATATCTTAATAGCCCTTTTATGAATATAAGGAAGCTTTAGGCAGGAATGTTTGCACAACTTCTAAGGTTTTCAATTTTAAGTACTCAGCATTATATATGCTACATTTTGGAAAAAGGAGATTGACATCAGAACCCACTGATCTTTGTTCCATAACTGTATTCAAGTCAAACACTCAATCTCCACTGACCGTTTCAAGCATGAACACAGCTCCATTAGGGAAAAAGGAAAAAAAAGTACATGAGTGACCTCTTCTGGTGAACAACAAAAAAAATACCCCACACCCAACCATAAAACAAAAATCAATTTCAGAGAGTAACTGATCATGAATCTCAGTACATTTAACTCAGAAAAGGATACCATGAGGTTATTACAGGCAATTGCACAAACAAATTTACAAATACACCTTAAGCATTTTGCAAGTGTTTCTGATGCAAGGTAAATTAAAAAGAAAAGATTCTAAGTAGTTCTCCTGTTGCTAAGGAAGGTGCTGACAGGATGCAAAACAAATCTGTTCCTGAAATACATAAGCTAGTAATTCTTTTACTAGAATAAATTTTGCAGTTCCAAATGTCTATATATTAGCCTTGGCATATATGTAAAAAACCACAAAAATACAAAGAAATACAAACATTGAGATTTTTGTATATTGTTGTATATTTTATAGTCTTGGAACAGTGACAGGTTCAACTACAGAGCAACTAGTTCCTAAACATTTAGAAAAATTCTTTAAACTATACAATCTCGTACAAACATCAGTAACCTTCATCAGCAATGAAAATGAGCTCTATAATTGTATTTGTTAGCACACTGTACCTTTGCAGTAAGGAGAAGAGCCAGCAGAAGGGTTCCTATCACTAGCAAAAATATTATGAAAATGCTGATTATTTTATCTAGCATTTTCTCCAACCACACGATAANAAAAAAAAAAAGAAAAAACAAATTATAGCATATAAATCAATCTTTAATGAAAGCAATGCTATATGCTGTGAGACACTATTGTTATTTTTATTTACAATCACAATACAAAATCAGGCTCTAATCAAACAGCATTTATGCCCAAGCTTGGAAATGAACAATTAACAAGCGATGTTAGCATGATTAAGGTCATGGTATGACATGTGAATTTGCAAAAAACATGTACACATTACCACACAACACAGCAAGCTCTCTGCAAAGCAAGCAATAATTCAACAGTTACTTACTAGACCTAGAGAAGTACCTAAAGAAGACATTCACATCAGCTAGAACCCAGAAATTTGTCTTTGTTTCTTGTCCTTCAGAAACCTGGAAACTTACAGATACTGTCTGTACAGGACTTCAAAGTTACCAAGGTATACTGTAAAGCACAACCATAACTTTCAGATTTGAATAGCTAAGAGCCATCTAAATGACAAATGAGGTATTTTTGCAAGTAATAAAATTTTTAAAGCTGCCTCATCACCTTCTGAACTTAAATGGGACAGGTGGGGTTCTACATTATTGAGTATCAGGCCAATTATTCACCACCAACTATTTCTATTCACTTCCAGTCTCAGGAGGATGCTCAGCATTAAGCATGCATCAGCTAAACTGACTGCCACAGGAAACAGGCATGTTTGTTGTTCTGTCAGTTTACAGAAAGGCCCATTCTATACATGTCCATAAGCCAATGGTGATACCACATTCAAGTAGAGAAATTCTGATAATGTCATTCAAAACAATGAAACTGCTCAGTCCCATGACTTTGCAGAGTGCTCTGGAATAGTGCAAGCTGAGCTTCATCTCATACACGAATTGACTGTTTACATAAAAAGCTGTGAAAGCACATGCAAATATGACCAAATACATTTTTTTAGCTCCTATGGTTCAAATACCAGGTCTATTTCTACTCCATTTACAGGAAAAACACAGGAAAACACACAACTGTAAAATTTGTGATTTAAGAGAACTGAGGTCAAAGCCAATGTGTAGTAAGCAAAAGTACTTTCGAGTACAAGTTATATATTCAACAATTAAGTTGGCAACCTTTTAGTGAGAGATCTTACAAAACTACTAACATGCATGCTGATGGTTTACATTAGTTCTTTCTTCATTATTTAACCTACCCCTACACATGAAATCAACCCCAGAGCAATGAACTTCTCAGATTGCTGTATGATGATTGAATTGGTCTACACTGAAGTTACATCTCCTATTTGAAAACAGGATTTTTTTTGTGTGTGTTCATCTGGCAGCATCTGAGCAGTTAATGTACATCAAGTAATTATTTTTAAACTTCAGGTTTTTACAACCAGCTCCTTGTTTGATCTAAATTAACTCAAGGATTATATTCAGCATTTTAGAACTGTTGTTCAAAATGATGACAAAAACTAAAAGAAAGTAAAATCCTTTAAGAAGTAACAAGGTGTTGAGCCAGCAAGTTTTTGTAACAAAATCTGCACTACATTAAGAACTGCAGAAAGGAACTCAGAGAACATGAGGGAATGTGAAAAATCTTTCATCCTAGGTATTTTTAACAGTTTTCAGCATTGTTGAAATATTTCAGCCATTAGAAATGCCTTGCAAGTGCTGGTGGGAGGTGACCTGCCTGCAGCAGTACTGCAGCTCTCTGAAAAACTTTGAGTAGCCCCTATATAGGGAATATATATGGTATATATAGGGGTTACCTCTGGAAATAAGACTGAAACAGGATTTGCTGTGCCCTTCCAAAACTTGTGTACATCTAATGATTATTCAAGAGAAGCAAGAAATGGAAGTCCCTGTTCTAAAGGACCGTAATGAAAAATATCATCAAAAAACCACCACTGGATGGGCAGGGGAAGAAAATTTTACAGCATGGACTTAAAAATGAAGCTATTAAAAATTAAAGCTGCCCTTGTCATTTCAGACAAAGTTCAAACTGCTTTACTTTCTAAATCAGAGATAAAAGAAATCCAGTAGTCTTACTGGATATAGCACCTTAATCAGATTCACTGAATCCATGTAATTGGAAGTACTGTCAGAGATTTCCAAAAATGCTAGGCTCAATGATTGTGGCAGGGGTATCCAATAGGTGAAATCTCAGTGGAGCTAAGGCTGAATGCTTTAGATGTTTTGCCATGTAGCAACTACTGGAAGGTCAAACTCCAGAAGACCCGGATGACGACTCTCTCCGAGATGGCCCATGATGGACAAGGTATCTTTCCCTGACACTGGTACTGTGGGTTCAAACATGCCTGGACTGCCATTAAGGTGCAGCTACAGCACATGTAAATCCTGGATTACCTTTAATCTAGTTAGCAAAGCCATGGCAGCACTGATGATGTACTGGTACCAGCAGCAGCCTCAGCCATGCAAGCCCACCTTGTCTCTATTTACTCGGGCAGGCAGCCCAAGGCAGCTTGATGAAAGGCAGCTTTGGCAAGCCTACAGGCACTGCAATCACATCTCTCAACACGGACTTAAGGGATCCAAGTTATGTAAGTGGTACAGACGTATAATGGGAGAAGACTGAATTGGACTGAGTATCATAGAAGTAAAAGCAGACGGACAACATTCACTTAAGGCTTTATTTCTCTCTCTTTATTTTTTTTTTTTCTATTAAAACACACTTCCTTTCCCTACATTAGCCCACAATACTTCCTCAGCAATCCCTCATTTTTGCACACTCGTGCTAAATAATGCATAGGTGCAGGTAAGCTACTCACTGCAGGGAAGCTACACTGTTAAATGCCTGTGTGGTTGTACTTATCTCCGAATCAGGTCCAGACTTCTCTCCTACCCCAACCCTGCCAGGCCTCCCTTTACACCCTTCCTGTAAACCATGGGCATGCACACAGAGACAAACATGTACTGACTAAACGCTACTCATTAGCCAGAGGTCAGGAAGTTTTATACTTCGTTCCAAGCTTCTAAGCTAAAGGTTAGTCAACAGCGGAAAGCTGAGGCTGCCACAACATCCCAAATTATGCAAAGGTAGAGGAAAGCCAGGCTCCTAAGCTACAGAAGGTCACACTCGTAAAACCAAACTGAAACGTTACTGATTTGTGATAGACTGTCCAAAAAAACTATCTTTAATTATCACAGTCTTGAAATGAAATTATCAAGGTTTTTTTGAATTTAGCTCACTGTAAAAAGGTTTTTTTATGATTGAGCTACACTCTATTAGAAAGCTCCTCAATAATTTGCAATCACTTCCTCTTTCAACTTTTGGATGGTGAGACAAACCATATAACACTAACTTCTAAAAGAACT
This sequence comes from Daphoenositta chrysoptera, assembly GCA_013397915.1. Lineage (NCBI taxonomy): Eukaryota > Metazoa > Chordata > Aves > Passeriformes > Daphoenositta > Daphoenositta chrysoptera. The sequence goes on along the minus strand of VZRO01001570.1, from coordinate 1,048,456 downwards.
AGAGTCCATACTTAAAAATCAGAAATCCTACTATCTAGACAGGTTCTCCATGTTATACAGTATGATACATCATCTATGAATTAATATTTGAATGTTGCATACTGCATAGCCTTCAGAGCAGTAGTTTTTCTGGTACATTTGATTTACTACATTACTCAAACAGCAAAGCACACCTAGGCATACACTTCATTTTCAATTGAATCTACATAAAATTACCAACAAGAACTTTTATTTTCTTCTATAAACAACTCCAGTATTTATGAGGATTTTTTTTCCCAAGACATTCCTCAGGCTTGTCATTTCCCTTTAGTTCAGTTAATATTTGAAGATGCCATCTCCTTAATATCATCTGCAGAGAATAAGGGGAAGTCTGTAACCAGAACACATCCCAAGGTTATGCTGAAATGAATCAGCTGAGTAGTTAAGCTAGAAAAGTTAGAGAACAGTGTATGTGAGGTCTCAAGCCTCCTTACACCAGTGTCCCTCCAACAGCAGCAGAAGAATTTAGCAACTCCTTCTAAAGACTCCTGACACAGAGAATGTTACTAAGAACAAATTATGCTAGACTGACTGAATCTATTCTATAGTTTGAGCTACATATACCATGAAAAGGAATCAAAAAGCCAAGGTTTATCACTAGCAATCATAATCAACCATCATTTCAAACTCTGCCATATCCATATGATTTTTAATTTCCTGCTGGATTATAAGAAATTTATCTTGGTGTTCTCTGAAGTAATTCCCTTCAAAGACAGGCAAAAAGGAGAAAGGCACAAAAAGAATCACGTTTTAACTGCAACCAGTGTTCTGTATTACAAATCCCCTCTGGTAGATTATGACTTTTTTTTTTTCCATTTTTTAAAAAATCACCAAAACACCACAGACAACAAAATGAACCCACTGATTGCCCATTTTTTTCACTTCTTTTTTCATTGATTATAATATTATTACTATATTTTCATGCACAGAAGTCAACACTCTATACAATACTATAGGACTTTCAGGATTTCTACTTATGAAACTGTAAAGTAAACCAACAGTTTTCAAAAATAACTCCAAGGAACTAAAAAAACCCCACACTCTGTTAAGAAACTATATCCACAGGGTTTTGCCAAATAATGCAAATTGTAAACTAAAACTAAAATCCACTACTAAACTAAATTTAAAGCTATTACAGTTAAATTGTTTTCACAACACACCAATATTAAGGAAAAAAAAAATATACCTATACATATGAATTTTCAAAGAAAATTACAAATTCAGAGCCAGAAAAGAAGTAGTTGAGACTACACTTTCTCTTGCAGCTCACCAAACTCAGCTCTTCACCTGAACTCTGCTAACAACCCAATATCTAATAAAAAAATTATGATGGGTTATGGTTGCACATATCTACTAACCACAAGCCACTCACATAAGACAAACATTTCAAATTTGGGAAATAAAAATGTAATTTTAAAACAGGAGAAATACAGTGAAGGGCATAAGAACATTAAAAATGCCCCTCCTCATGGACAGTTATAACTGAATCATGAAGCAAGCAACTCTTTCCTCTTTTTCAGAAACACAGAAAGCCCTCTCAACACAGAACCCTGTGTCCACTCATCAAATACTGAAGATCAAGCTTTCTAAATTCATTGTATCTGCTCAGCCTAGAACTGCATGTGTCACTATTAGCATTATTCGCCATCACGGCAGATACCAGCTGTGTGGCCTCACTTCCTTGTTTACAAGAACCTTTTATATATATTTTATCAGATACTAGATTTTCACCTGTAAACTCTGAGTATTTTTGTAGTTATATGTTTTTTATATGGTGCCCGCTATAGGCACCCCTCCCCAGCTTTGGGCTTGCCTGAAGCAATGCCACTGCTCAAGTCACAGACAGGTATCACTGAATTTACTTGCTGTTCAGATTTCTGTCACACATGAGGCCAAAGTGGCTCTAACTTCTCTTGGGATGACAGTTCTCCAAACAACAACAGTTAAACCTTAGTTGGCTAAGATGAACCATGGAAACTGGGAACAACATTCCTCACAAAGCATCACACACTTTTAAAAACTACGTAATAGGAAAAAAAAGATTTTAGCTATACCAACTACTTAAAATATTTTTTGTTTTTGTTTTTTTGCTAGCCTTTCTCTTCCCTTCAGACTTGTTAAGATTCAGCAGTTCTGAGGCCATGCAAAGTCTCATTTTCTCTGTATTGACTCCTGGTACACTACATACTATGACTGGGTACACAGGCAAATTTGACACTTCAGAAGTAAAAGATTACCAGCACTCACTGAAACCAGTCCGGGCACTATTTGTAAGCACTTACACTCACAGCTTTAGAACTGTGCTTCACACCCTCGCCACTCCCATGTCAATCAATTAACTGATGCTTTCTCTGAGCAGAGAACAGCTCTCCAGACTGGAGAGAACTGGTTTTGTTCGGTGTACAAGTGGGGACCTGGTGAAGACCAATTGTTCTTAAATACAAGTGCCTCTAAGTCAAACTACCCCTTGAAAAGCTAATGCAATACTCTGCTGTACAAAACATTTGACTATGTGCATTCACTGGAGTAAAGAGATCAGATAGAATTATATGACCTTCAGTAGCTTATACCAAGAGCTGGAAAAGAGGCATTTGAGAGACAAATCTATGAAGCAAGGCATGTTAAGGAGTGTTCATGCTGCAAAATAAAAAAAAAAAACCAATTATAAAAAATCAAACTCCCCAAAACCACAGAATCCATTAGTTGGAATCACAATTTTTCTGTTTATTTACCTTCTTATTAAGCCAGTGCCACAGCTTGTCAGTGGCAGGGGGAGATGGAAGAAAAGGGAAAAAAACACAACACAGTGGAAAATTATTGAAAAATGCAGTAATAGGGGAAAAAAGCAATGAGAGGCAGGCAAAGTCATTCACAGAATGAAAATGATATTGTTCTAGACACAAAGGTAAATTGCAATAGGAAGAAAAGATCGTAACAACTTCTAATGCAAGAACCTGGGTTTTACTATTAACATGCACTTTTGAAACAAAGAGGGATATAAGAAATAAGAACAACTTCAATGGTATTAACAGAGCTATCAGCACAATCTGGGCAATTCCAGTTTAATTATACTGAGAGCTACCATCAGATTTCAGAGCAGGACTTGTAAAAATACTCCAAGAAGGGCATTTCAGCAAAACACCAAATCTTAACACAAGATACGTGTTTATGTTATCCCCATTCTGGCATTCAAACACTCCCATTCTGTGCATTTCAAAACACTCCTATTGTGTCAATTACTGTTGAACAGATTTCATATGGTTTTTTGGTACCACATTCATATTAAAGCATTCATATTCAACAGCACAACATCAAATACATAATTAGGTCTGATATACGCACAACAGCAAATTGTAGATCATATAAATGTATGGCTTTAATGTAATTCTCCTTGCACTTCTCAACAGTCAATTTCTTCTTTTGTACTAAAATTATTTTTCTTTACTGATGCTCATCCACATGCTAAAGTACCACCATTTTAGGACCTAGTTCATGCAGGACTACACTCTTAATTCTAACCATTATCATCACAACAGAAGAGCTTTAATGTTATTATTCATCTGTGTTAGAGATTAGGATCACGTAAGTGAAGTTTTGTTTCTCTCTGAAAACAAGATCATTGAATTCTCAGTAAATCTAGCATGTTCGCCAGTTGCCAGATATTATATCAGCTCCCAATGGAAACAGAAGGTAAGAATATTTCAAATTTATAAAAATCTCATAATGTTGATTAAGTTAGATGCAGATTTACAAAGAAACATGACAATTAGGAAACATGAAAATAAAATATGTCACAAAGCACCCATGCTTACTAGCTTTTACTACTCATGGAGAGAGTCACAGTCAGAGAAATCAATTACAAAGCTTCAAAAGCCTCAAACTGACACTGTAGAATATGTTTCTAGTTTACCTCTTCACCTATGGAATAATTTATCTGTGAAAAAAGGGAAAGTTGTTTTCTGATTCAACAACATACTTTTAACTTTACTTCTGCACTTTAAAACCTACTATCTGTGCATGAAGTTAATTTTGGAAAAAACATAGATCTCATGGCTGTATTGCTCCATTTCACAATTCCATACAAAATACAACAAAAGAGGCCTATGATTCTAGTAAAATGTGAAAAGGAGTCTTTGGTATTTTTCTGTAATTTCAGCCTCCGGGAACTGGATGATAAATACAGTAACTAGGAAATAATATTTTATGTCAAAAATATTTTTTATAATGTTTAAGACAGTACCTGGGAGGCTCTACCTGCCTACTAGCTTACCTTCTACCCATACTGATGTTTAAGTAGTTCTACAAAATGTAATCAACCTACATTTGAATATAGGCTACAGCTTAATTCGAATCTTCAAGTCATCCAAAATTAATAAGGCTATAGCCACTTTTCCAGTGTTTTATCGGAAAACTATTCATCTAAGATCTTACATGTCTATGAAAGTATTTTCTAAAATAATGTAAGTACTGGCAGAGATTCTGCTTGTTTTCTGTGCTTGGTTAAACTATGTGCTAAACGTGGTACCAGAAGAAATAAAAGTTGACTTTATCCAAAGTCCAAACAATGTAAACAATCCACATATAAAATTCTAGTGCACTATACCTAGATAAGGCAAATAACAACTACATGATTCACTCAAGTACACCAGAAAGCATGCATGTAAAATATTAGTACATTCCAATGAGTAGAAGTGTATTGCATGCAGCTGAGCTACTGCCAATGCTGCTGAACTTCCTCACCAATTCTATAATCCAACTGTATTCACCATACTAAAAGACAACAGTCTTCTTTAAAATAAAAAATTATCATTGAAGCTAATTATTCATTCTTTACTGCTGATAAGAACACACATGATACCATATCTATTAAGTTTAAGATGGTTTGGTGGCTGACAACAAAAACCTCCCTACTCTCTCCTCCAGGAAGTTTCTCACATCTGAACTGCTGTCTATTGATTCTCCATGAGGCAAATGCACAGCCAGGGACTAAAGAATAAGTAACGACTTCCTATTTTCATAGTCAATATTTAAAGGAGGCACATTCAGACAGAGACTGACCTACTGCTCATTAAAAAAACGAAAAGCAATGCCCTACTTCCTTTTCTCTTGACCAGAATTTCTCTTCATTTCAAATTTCTCTGCACTTCCAAGATAACCAGGGGTAAATGTGCAGTGTGAAAGAAGAGAGGCAGTTCTTTTCTTGATGGTTTTGTTTAAAAAAACAGATATAATCAATAAAGCTCAGATTTGCATGTGTGAGCAGTACTCACCCATTTCTCACAATGGGTTATCTTCCAGACTATCTACACTAGCCTCCTAAAATTTGTTTGGGAGAAAGACATGCCACTCTAAGATGTCTTCCTCATTCTCACATTTCACTCAAATCTAGAACTATTTCCTAATTGGGCATACCATGTTTGCCAGCCCAAGTAGTACCACTGAGTATTTGTGTGAAACAGACTTTGTCAATAGCTTGTTGTACTTAGCTAAGAGCCTCAATACATCCTGATGCTGAGGTTCAGTTTCCAATCAACTTAGCACACAAGCACAAAAAACCAAATAAAACTAACAAAAACCCTAAGCAGATTCAGCTCCCATGAAAGCAAACTACAAGCAAAATATTAAAAAGTTAAACATCTTATTGTGAAGGAAATGATCCCTCAATCTTGGTTTCTCTCACACACCCGTAAAAGGTAAGCTGTAACAATTTATTCCCCAAATTTCTATTTTGTGTTTTCATAATTTTTACTTCCTCTTCAACCGCACCTACTGAAGCTAGAACATTCAGTTATTCCAACTTAAAAAATCTTGCAAGGATGTAATTTTCACTCCTCTTGTTTCCCTGTCCCTACAAGAAATGAAACTGCCAATATTCTGTGGCACTGCTTCCTGAATTCCGAGATACCATGCATTCATCATCCTACAATACACAGAATAAGCACAGCCAGTAGAACTTATAAGATATGGAAGTATTAGTGTGGTAAGCACTAGAAGACTGCATATAATCCTAGCCACCCCTGGTAAATGCCAGCTGAAACAGAATTAAAACAGGCACAAATGAGGACAACAGAATCATGCAGATTATCAAGTGCCCTTCTTCTAATGGCTGGGAGAGCTTAAATTACTTTAATACACAGAGCACAGACTCAGGAGGAATATACAGCTCTCATCTAAAAAATGAAGGGGCAAAGGGAGATGGAGAAATGAGTTGTGCCAACACTGTTCTATTGCTTAGACAAAAACAACATGTAAATAAACTGACCTTAAGTACATTTAAGCTGAAGAGTGAGAGGTTCTGCTGCACATTAAAGCCCTACCTTCTTTAAGGAGAAAAGACTTGCTGGAATTAGGAAGGATACTGTATCATAAAGTTATGCAATAGAAGGATACCAAACTTGACAACTCATGAAATAACAATACATTCAATATTGCGTCTAGAGAGTCTTCTTACTTACAGAACTAAACCTTTTCATGAAAAGCTTTGTATAATGTAAGCTTTTATCCCAACATGTAATTTCCACTACCTTTGGAAAACCACTTTATTGTGTTTAAAGACGTATTTTGAAAGGCTTTTCCTTTTTCAAATTCTTCCTTGATGAACCCTGTGAAATCATTACCTTTTTCCTAGAGGCATTTTACTGCTTTTGCTGACCTTTTGTCATCCATTCACCTATTAGATCCAGGCTTAAGCTCCTCCCTCTCCTGTAGGAATTCAGAGCTACAAACTGCAATCTGCCAAGGTACAGATGCTCTGACAAATGTACTTACAGGGATCAGCTCTTCAATTTTAGAAGCCCTAAGATAATGGCTTTCTCCAGAGCAGAGAATACTTTAACAACACCATTACAGAAAACACATTCTTACACACTGCCATAGCTATTACAAACAAACCAATCCATCCATTTACGTGAAAACTTACAATTCTTAATGAAAGAAACTTTATAAATTGTATGGAGCTTTCCAACTCTGCAATTTGCAATGCAAATGTAGGCATATTTTGCCTGGGGGAGAAGGGAGGGGAACACAGAAGCCTTATTCTATGGCATTTCCCAAATACTTTATCCCACATATTTCTTCACTTAGAGAGGGAAGACTCATTTCTGTACCACCATACTACTGTGTGCAACCACTTTGCTTCCACACAGTATAGACAAATGTGTCTGAACTAACTCGGGCCATACTTACAGAACACAATGGTCTGCTTTTTAATTACATTTTCACATAAGAAGTAGGAACATATTATTCTTCAGACTAAAGCTCATTAGGTTTAAATTCAAAATCTTTGTAACCAGGTAAGGTAACTAAACCATGAGAAGTTTGCCTTACTCAGATAAGGAATCTTATAAAAGTGATTCAACATTTTAAAAAGTGACTTCTGTCAAGGTTTGCATGCAACCATTTAACAAATTTAAATGTGTACTTAAGTGTGAATAGTGATAGAAGAGACATAATTTAAAATACACCATAGAACAGATAGAGTTTTACATGAAAGACATATTCATTAGTGACAGACATTTATTTTAGAATTAAAGCATCTCAGAATATGGTGAACAGAGAATAAAACAAGCTTTCAAGTTGCTTAAGGAAGTAAGTAGAAATACCTTACTGTCAAGCTTTAGCATAACGCTTCCGAGTCCTCTGATGGGCCGTGGAGCAAGAGCTTCCTGACGTTCCTTCACAAAATTTTCAACAAGTTGCCACCAACTTTTGCAGTGGTTTGCCATGAAGTTCAAAACTCCAAAATGAACCACGAATTTCTTAAGTGCCCAAACTGTAACCACAAGAAGGAAAATAAGTATCAGAGATTTCAGAGGAGCACCACAAGACTACTTATCTATTCTATTCTGGAAGACCAATGAAAAAGAAAGGAAAAGACTCTTATTTCCCATTAGAAACCACTTTTGGAATTTTCCAGTGTTTTTAGTATTAATCTCCTCTCTAGCTTTGCAGCTGTGCTTATCCACATGGAACTCAGATGACAGCAGAAGCAAAGTGTCTGCACACCACCCAATAATGCAGCTAACAGACCTGAGCAAGGCCTGGGATAAGAAGGTGCCACTCGATGATTCCAGTACAGTCGACTTCTTACGTATTCACACATACACCATGCCAAATGACTCCACAAAAAGTACCACAATAGGAACTTAACAGCATGTTACACATAAAAGAAAATTGTCAGCCTAAATTCTGAAGTTTCAGGCCGTCTAAGATATTAAAGTATATCTTGCCTTCAAGAACTGAAAGCACATCTGTGAAATTTCACAGTAAAGAAGCATCCATTTAAATCTTCTATTGAAATACTACTGACAGATATTTCTTTTAAACATTAAAAAAAGCTATTTGAGATTAGCATTTTATCCCTGCAACACGGGATACTGAACTCCCTATCACTACATGTAACTTCACTTTTAATAAATCTTTTTTTTATTGTGACTATTCTCCAAACCAGATTCATAACTTACTGCCATACATTAGCTCTACAACATTTGGCAGTACACTACTTCATCATCAAAAATTCACATCATGTTTCTACTTGGAGACGTGTAGAATGACAGACATAGCCAAAAAGGTTAACTTTCACTGCCTGCAGGGCATTTATCCAAGTTCCACAAGAGCCTATTCTATGCAAGCCACACACATAATAGTTTATGTTCTTGTTCTTGTTTCGGAGAGCCAGTGCAAGAATTTCCTGACATTTAGTTCACTTACCCTCTGGCACCACCATGTGGCAAATATGGGATTTATTCTCTTGAAGAAACAGAATAATCCAGTAATTTCTCTAATAAAATGAGTGGCAAACATACAAAACAGGAGAAAATACAGTGCGAGTGCCAGCACTGAACTTAAAGGCTGAAGTTTCGTATGATGAAATGCAGCTCACAGTCAATACACAAACTGCTGCTCAGCAAAGCCAGGCAAGTTTGCACTTTACAAGTTGAACAATATACCTCAAATGGCATTCTAACCTTCCACTATTATTTAAGAGTAAGTGTTTAAACAATGTATTTTAAAATAAATGAGTGTACACTCATTGCAAAGGTGGTGTGAGGAGGTGCTACAGTCAATCAAACGGCTGTAATTATATTAGGTTAAAAAGAAACAAGAGAGAAAAAGCTAAAGGACTGTTATTAGAAAGCAGTGAACAAAACAAGAAAAAGGCTGCATAATAACAAGTTCCAGACATCTGCAGGAAACAGAAAATTACCTGAAAACAATTAAAAAAAAAAAAAAAAAAAAGGGTACAACAGAACAAGCAAGGAAGCAAATGAAAGACCTTAAAAAGAGACAATACCAGGATTTCCAGGCTCACATCACTGTAACAAAATGCTGCCAAGTGTTCCACAACGTGCTTCATTGCTCAGCTTTTCAATTCATAGCAGTTCTTTCACCTTTTCATTTTATGGTATAATTATGGTATCATTTTTCCACCCTCTACACTAAGCAATTTTAAAAGACCATTTCATTCCAACTGAAGTACAAATACATTCAAGGAAAAATGTTAATGGTACCAAGATGTTTCTAATAATCTAAATGCTACTCTGTATGAGTCTTCTTTACCAATGTAAGGAACTCTGGTGAAATTAACACCTTTTTATTTAAGGTTTTAGGGAGTTTTTTGGGGTTTTTTTACATACTAGAAGTACCCTCTTTAGGGTCTCAGAAGTGCCTTAAGTTATTAGCCTCCTTAGACTTGCACAGTTGCAAGGAAACTTGCTTTACTAGCCTTGCTCTTTTCCTAGTATTTTTACTATTACCTCTCTTTTAGCCATGCAGATTATCATCACTCACTCTCTGACATTTAATGTAATCCACTGTTCTAAATTTGGCTCTGTTCATCATTATACTGCCTATTTGCAATATTTTTGTGATGATTCAGTTATATGCCACGAAAAAGCACTTCATGGCCCAGTGTCACTGCTAAGGCAACAAATCACAAATATTCCCAAAAGTAATTTCTCTTTTGGCTTAAGTTTATTGTTTGGGTAGTTATTTTAGACCTAGTAACTGTCAGGAGCAGTATTCATCTGTTTCATTTACAGATATGCACTTTAATCTAGATTTGGGTGGCTCAAGCTTAAAACCATCCACTGCTGTCTAACTGCAGAAGTGCTGCTTCCCTTTTTCCTCCCATGTAGGTGTTTTTGAACAGTGGTTAAGTTACTCCTGACTTTTCAATGAACTAGCCACATAAGCTCTGCTTCTAGTAAGTCTAAAATCTATGTTCTAATTCCTTTTTCACTTGTGATTGCCATTTCCCATGATGCTCAGACACCAAAACTGTGAAGTTTCTTCCATAGTAGCTACACTGCAATGAAACAAAGGTCAAACCCCTCTCTGCTCCTTCCCTGCATTCAGCTATTTATATGTCTTGCCATCCCATTACCCTTTAGCTACTGCTGCAGTGCCACAGCCAAAGGTGCAGCTGTTCCCTTCTCCACGCCTCAGAGCTCACAGCCCTTCAAATCTCTAAGTATGACCCCAAGCCACAATTTCCAGATGGACAACTGGATGGTTTATAGTAGCTTTGTGCACTGTGTGTAGATCTCGGGGTTGTGGTAGCAGGGTAGCCTCTGTGGGAAGAGACCAGGGATTGTCTCGTGCCAGACATAGTTCCACGTGGCTCCCCAACAGATCCATCACTGGGCAGAGCTGAGCCCACCAGGCACGGGTGTGGTGCTTCAGTGAAAACGTATCTAAGGGCAGAAACCACCAGGCAGGGAGAAGTGGAAGGAGCACAGAAAGAACAAGTGACTAGAGAGGAAGAAGGAATAAAGGGATGAACAGAGGTATTGAAAAGGGCAGGGAAGCAGAAGTGCTCCCCGGTGGAGCAGACACGCCATTCAGAGGGACCATGGCCTATGGAGGATCCATGCTGGAGCAGGTATCCCTCTTGAAAGGACTGTGGCCTAGGGATAAGGAGAATCTTGAGCCTGCACCTTCCTAAAGGGAATGCAGCTCATGAATAAGCCCACACTAAAAGACTGGAAGAGTGATTGGTTTTGTTGGTACTTGGCCACTAGCTGGGGCCAACCCACCACACTTAGTAAAAAAGTAAATAGCTACATTCAAGTATTAAATGCATTTTAAAATGCTAAAACCTAGCATTTTAGCTAAGTTTAAAGAAAATCCAAGCCAACTAGGAAACTCATTTTGTTTACAGTAGGGAGATGGGAAGAAATGCCTTCCAATTCACAGTAGCTCAGACATACTCCTAGAGTTCCCACCTTCCCTTTTCACTCCCCCAAAAGAGTACAGGAAAAAGTGGCATCCAGTTTTAAAATTATGTCTTTCAATAGCTATCATAACTACTCCAATTCTTGCCTGATATACAGGAGAACAGATGTACGTAGATGTGAAACAACAAAACTAATTAACCTCAGAGCTAAAATTGGAACCAAATTTATCTTGTGACTTGTCCACAGAGCCTTGCAACCCATTTTTTTCAAAAATTAAAAGTTAACATGAGCTCTACTTCACTACTGAATAACAGCTAATAATATTCTTCATTTATTGGTGCAAAAATATGAAGGAATTGACATCAGGAGGAAGAAAAACTAATTGCTCTAAACCAGAAGTATTCTTATTACATAAGATATGGCACAACATTATTTCAGGTAACTACAATAGCCAATAGACAAAGTAATTTAACAGAGTTATCCACTACATGGTAACAGACAGTGCACATCAACCTTCCTTTTTGAAGCTACAGTTCATCTTGTCTTGAAGTCTTGAGAAAGTTTTTATTTAAACTCATAGAAGCCTGCAAGCCTTTCTTCCTATTTTATTTAACATGATGCCAAACATTTCTAGTAATTGGATTATTACCTGCAAAAGGCACTGGCAATAGCTGCACAATCCAAAAATTTAGCCAGATCTGAACAATGACAATGGCCCACACAAGAGTAACAAAGTAAATATCACTTGTTTTCTTTTTTCTAAGAAAAGATCCAATCTCAGGTCTTTGTCTGTTCCCAGAAGATGATGAAGAAGAGGGGGTGGAAGATAATGAAGCACGTGAAGGTGGAGGCTGATCCCCTTCTGTTGCTCCTAAAACAAACACATGCAAACAAAGAAGTGGAAATTGTCACATTAATATTCACCACAAAAGAGAATATGTTCCCTATTCCCAAATTACCTTTTTGTTTTTTGGAAGGTGGGGGTGAAGGGAGGGACAGCAGCAAAGGCTGTGTTTCTGTTGTTTGTTTTGGTGTTGGGTTTTTTGTTTTTTTTTTTGTAATTTCTCCAAAAGACTGAAACTGCCTTGACATTGATCTGCATTTTGAAAAACTAGAACAAGGCTGTGTAAGCTCTCCCACATCCTGCAACACCATGCCAAGCAGTGCTGAGAGGAGAGAAGAAAAGTTGCTACAGCCTTTAAGAGGGCTCCTATCACTGCAGATAAATTACAAGCCAAATATATTTTATCAAAGAACCATAAAACCATGAAAAACACAAAATATAATTAACTTCTAAAAGAAATCTGAAGTCTTAAAATAAATCTTTGACTTCCCTTTACTTTAAGTACTCAAAAAGGAATCTTAGATTTGCTCAAACTTTTTTTGAATACAACAAATAATATAGAGTATACATTAAAGAGAAAGCTTGTACCTGACCAGTGTCTTACTATTGCTTTTCCTCAACACTCACAACACAAACACAGCGCTCACATTGTCATCCTAAATTCCTTGTTCTGTGTAACAAACATTAGTAACATCAAGCACAAGTTAGTGCATAACAAATTTTGTCAGTCTCTCACTCATAAGTTAGCAAGCAAGAAATTAAATTCAAAAATGTAAACTGATGTGTTAAAGACCCTATACATAAACAATAGTTTTTTCATGCACAAATACTATGTTCAAATTAAAATTCTTGGATGCAGCACATGGCAATTTATTTATTTATTTAATCTTTCAGTTGCTGGATGACACCAAATCCATCTCCAGCCACTCTATATAATATCTCTCCCTGAGAAGACCAGTATTAACTTTTACTGAGGCTCTGTGCTGGTGTTGAAATGCACTCATTTCCCACACACCAATACTTGAGAAAAGTTTGCAGCTATAGGGGAGGAACACACACACAGGAAAACCTGAAAAGTTACTCTGTGCTGAATAAAAAAAGGCAATTTATTATGTTGGTACATACCACAGTTGGTAAACAACGAGCACAACTCTTTCACTGGACTTGTGTCACAAACACATCTTCTCCCATGAAGAAAAACTGTGTAAAAACTGTACTATAACATACTGCATGCACAGCAGTCAAACAACTCGTGTTCCACACATGCATTTTTAGCTGCAGTGTGTCACTAAAGCCATTTCTAGCCTAAAGCATGACAGCTAAAATGTTCAAAGAGGGAGGACTCATCAGTAAGTGACAAACTACACCCTCACACAGCGGATGAACACTCCTCTTTTGTTGCAGAAATCTGCACTGGAGTTCTATAGGTAAGTGGAACTACTTTTACACCTCATGAACACATCCCCCACCACACTAAGACAACAATGCAAAGCGATTGATTCACCCAACTGGGATTGACACTGGGATGAGGACAGAAACATCAGCTGGTTCCTGGTTGTGTGTTTGGTGGAACTTCAGGATATTCATGAAGGAATTACAACATGTAACCTGAAAGAAGGAATTCTGCAAGCAGCTAAGCTCAGCAGAAGGTTCAGGTGGGGAGGTTCTTGCAAATCAGTGTGTATCTCAATGGGATGACAGCCAGCCCAACTACACAAACTACATTATGTAGAAAAAGACACAATTTTTCATAAGGGGAAAGCAAAAGTTACCTGTAAACAGAAATTTTCCCAAAAAGACAAAATATTTTTGTCATATAGAAGAGGGTCTATGATTCCCCTGTACTTCTCAGTCTATATTTAAGAAAGCAGAAGAGTACTAACAGAAACAAATGGATTCACTAAAGGAACACAAATCTGAAAGCAGTATACCCATAGCAAAGAATTTTCCCCTTCAATTTATTCAACGCTTCTTACTGTTTTGCTCCAAAATTGATATAATCAACACAAGAAGTAACAATACAACAAGCAGAAACTTAAATATTTATCAAACAGAAGGAAGCACTAAAAGCAAAAACAGAATAATAAGCTGAAGTCTATGCCTAAGATTAAAGTTATTAAAAATTTAGTAGAGCCATCTTTAGGAAATAAAGAAGAACATTCTTTCTTTTCATAACAAAATACTTGATTGACATTTTTGCAACGAAGAAAGCTTTAATTAAATAACAGCAACAGCATTGTTCAGAGCAGTAACAATTAAACAGCCTTATTTCTTACAGTTTCCCAGTAAGCAGACTGTACTCAGAATGCAAAAACACGTGGGAAAGAGCTGAGGGGGTAAAAAAAAGAAAAAAGAAAAAAAAAAACGAAAAAAAGGAAAAAAAAAAGGAAAAACTCCTACAGAATCCCAAGCCAATAAAGCTTTTTCAGAATGCTGGTCTGCAGCACTTTTAGCAAAACTTAATTGTCACTACCAATGACCCAGTATTCTCCTCATAACAAACACAGGCCTGCATCAGAACTGACATTTAGATGACTCTCATAAGCCAGTTCAAAGTTAATCCACCCAGAAAACTACCAAAATTGCAAATGAAAAAATTCACCTTCTGCTGGCAAGATATGCTCTGCAAACCAAGGCATGAGTGCCTTGTAAACACAAACAGAAAAAAAAAGAACTGTCAGTACAGTGAGTTTGAGTAACTTCAGGTTCTGTAAAATACTATTTAGTATGCTTCATGATATTTTGAGAGATGAAACCTAAAAAACACCTTTCTATCTTCCAACTAATTAAAGTATGACAGTCTAAACAGCTAGCACTGTACTCAGTAAAGAATTCTAGCAAAATCACAATGTATGATACTTCTCTGGACAACAATGAGAAAAGCAAATTTTCCAGGCAGTCTCATTAAAACCTCTCCTTTTCATTACACAGTATGTTCTCTGCCACATCAATTTCTTGCTGTCACAGAATTCTGAATTACCTTTTTCCCCAGGGAGAAGAAAATGAAACAGTAACATACACAGAAAGGCAGGTGTCTGTATCTCTGTGCAGGGCATCAGTTAGGAAAACAGTAATTTTATTACCGTTAATGAAGAAGTCTTCAGAACAATGTACCCCTTGAAGGTATGAAGGTACCCCTTCACAAAGAACATCATCTTTCTCTAGTTTCAAGAGAAAAATATTTCTTATGCTTTTCTCTTAAGAAAACAAAGAAGTGAGGCCAAAAGGGAGCCTAAGAGTCATGACTACATTTAAGGATTTCAGTATCTACCGTATCCAAAGCCAACAAGACAATAGAATCTTGCCTACAATGTGGTATCTGCTTCAGAAATTGCAGACTTCTTCTTTGCTGGAAACTCTTGGAAGACCAGGAAGGACCACTAAGACCACCTGAACTGGTATCATTAAACTCTTTGCCCCCAGTACTGAATATTAGTATTGACCAATAAAATATGGAAAAAAAAGAGTGTTCACCAAAAAAAAAAAAAAAAAAAAAAAAAAAAAAAAAAAAAAAAAACAAAGCTTATATCCCTTGGTGGTCTTTTAATAAACAAATTAAAGCCTGATTGTTCTGTAATGGATTTAATACAGTATAAGGAAAAGCAAAAGAGCTGTAGGTCCTTAAGCCTGTATGTAAAACCTTTGGCTGTACAAGAATAATGTTTCATCATCAGTCACAAAAGATCCAACCAAAGATGGCCAAAATTATGCTTAATATATTGCAGAACAGAATACTAATTTTTGCCAGATTGTTGGAAAATTATTTTAACTGTTGTTCGGAGTTAAAAGAAAACTCCGTATTTGTTCTTTTTCTGCTGCAAAGGAAAACAAAAACAGAATTCACAAGACAAAAAAAACCTTCATCTGGTTTACTGTTTCAAGAAAGTAAGTCAAAAAACCATAAAAGACATATAAAAGACATCTTTGAAAAACTGCTGTAGCTTTCTCTTCTTGAAAACGGAAGGGAAACTGTCTTAAAAGAAGTGGAAAAATAAGAACTGGTACATTAAAAAAAATTAGCAACAAAAGAACACAACCACTTATATAGCCCATTTGTAGGCATCGATTGCTCTTCCACATTTCAAAATTCAGCTCAAAAAAAAAAAATCTCATTAAAAAAATTAAAGATTAGACACAGAAACACAAGAAAATTGTCACCATGATACTCTGATTTCCAATTTCAGGACATACTTCCATAGGTTTCTATGTTTATATTGAAGTTAGTCATGCAAAATGTAGGAAAAAAAGTTAAGTTGTCTAAAGCTGCTCTTTTTAGATTTAAAAACTAAGTTTTGGAAGTTCACATTCTGTCAAGTTGAATGATCTGTTTGGTTTGGTTTGCAGGAAATGGATGAAACTTTTCAATTTCCAGAGATCTCAATATAGCTTAATTTTCTAGTATCATGTTTCATCAAAGACCTACCCAAAAATTTGACAGTAAGGTTCAAAATCAGTGATGGACATCTAAACACTTTCCTTGAACTCTTTTTTTTTGTGTTATTCCAAGTGAGAGTATCACGTGACTCAGGCTGCAAAGTCAAATAAACTCGCTATAGGAAGGGCTTTGAGCATGCCCCCCTTAAAGTGGGTTTTTTTCTCACTGCAATGTACACCAAAGTTCCTCCAGTATGTCTGTACCTGGTCTAGAAATCCAGTTATATAACATGTAACTGCCAACAAATCAAAAGTCTAGGAAAATAAGAGGAGAAAAATCACAGCTTCATTCTAAAAAAAAATCCAAAACCATAATAAATCCTTCTAGTCAGGCCTTCAAAATGTACACACAGCCACATAAACTATCCTTTGCGAGATAGGCTTTTATATTAGCACCTTCTTGACATTTTTTTTTTTAAAACAGATAAACCTGATTCACAATTTTGGACAGAAAGAAGAGGTTACAGACTACTTTGAAATTTTTTCTGATTTCCCTCCAGTTTCATGCCTTTAAAGCAAATTCAAATGTTTCTTACAGAGTATTCAGTCACCTGAGGGTTGGGAGGAATGTTCATTATTGGACTCATCTTCTGTCATTGAAATTGCCATGGCAATTGTTGAAGCAGCAATGGAAATCATCTGACCAGGAAGCTCTGCCCCTGTAAAATATATACGTGCATGTAAGTAACAAAAAGCATAAGTTTTAAAATGTTTTATTTGCTGTTAGATGTCCACTGGAGCTGGCAGGCAGCAGAAATTATACAGCTAGACACTGTTAGTTTTTAGTATGTATTATATGTTGTCAATATGATCAAACAGGAATGAGTGCTATTAATTTTAGTATTACAATACACCCGCAGCCAAAACTCAAAACCAGTTGTTTGTTTAGTGCTTTTCTTGATAATGAAATGCTACCAACCAAGACATTCACAGTTGCTGGCAGTCTGATTATTAAAAAAAAAATTTATACCCGTTAATCAACTTTACTAACCAACTAAAACTGCAAGACAGGAAAAAAGTTTCCTTCATTAGGAACACATGATACCTTTGCTTTTTTCAAAACTGACTTGCAACAGGAAAAACCTATTCTTCTCAAAATTTAAACACAAAACATATTTTTAAGAAACTATTTTAAAAACAAATGACTGGATACAGGAAACTTGCTGGATGAAGTTGTCTCAGTTTCTCTCATACTCAGTATTATAGGAGCTCCTACACCTGTATTGCTCATTTCTTTCAAAATTAGCCTCTGATTTCAAATGTCCTGGGCTACCTTCATGCCTAGAACTACATATTGAAATCTATAAACTCAAGGAATTTGGCTTCATAATGAGTAACTACTTTAACATGGTAAAGCAACATCAGTCCATTGCAATAATTTTCTGTAAAGAATCCAAGATTCACTTCAGCACGAGTAAACTACTTTGCAACACACTAAACATCCTATAGTAAATTCTGGCAATCCACATGCTACTGAATTTACAGGGATATAGTCCAGATTATTTCATGTGACTTAAGTGAATTTTTGCCTCTAACAACAAAAGAAACAGTGACTTTTCCTTACCAGATGACTCCTTTCCATTCTGCTGTTCATGCAACATGCCTACTGTCATCAGAACAACTATAACCAGAAAAACAGGAATTCTCCAGGAACCTGCCACAGAAGCTGAAAGATACAGTGTTTGGATTTTTTTTTTGCAAGAAAAATGACACCATTAATAAACTCTACATTTAGCAAAACCAAGGAAGTCAGTGTATCAACCAAAAAACAAAGAAGTCATAAAACAAACAGGCTTTCTACATTAAAGAAAAGGAAGAACAGAAAACAAACGTGAACAAGTTTCTCAGAGAACAAACCAAGTTGTTACTGTTCCTAATTTCAGTGACTTTATCTTGATATAGAGAACAATTTTAAAAACAACATTCAAAATCACATGAAAATACACACAAAATTAAAACATTTTAGATACCAGAGGAAAGTCATGGTCCCCCCAAAAATGTGTAGTTATGTTAGATTTCCACAGAACGTGATTTTTCTTGGATTTTGCCTATTCAGCCTGTACTTCTACCAAATACAAAACTATCAAAATTTAAGCAAATGCAAAGCCACTACATATAGCTTTAACTTCAGGGAAGCATCCCCACATGGTCAGAACAACCCCTGAAACCTGCTGCTAAAGTAAAGTAAATCATGAAGTACACTGTGAAACCTTCTATCATGGTAGTCTTCCGTTAATTGCATGATACTTCCACCATAAACCCTGATATGAGAACGTAAGATGATAATCTATTATATTAAATGTGTAACCTAAATCTAAAAGATTACTGTGACCTTATATTTATATAAACAGATTATATAGATTACTGGCAAATGTATTTTATGCTGTTGATATCATCCTGACATGACTGCTGATATTTTTGATATTACTGCTGATATTATTGCTGCATTGTTGACTGCTGATAGAATTTTATTTTTTGCTTCTATTACTACTATTAAATGCATTTTACAGCTTCAGCCTTGGTTAACGCCAGGCTTTCAATAAAATATGATAAGTGAAAGTCTAAAGCCAGGCTCATGTGACCTCAGCCTTTCTTCACTGTCAAGAAGTACCTTGTCTGTGAATTACGTCAGGGAAAACCATGGGAAGTACAAACTAGGCATGAGGACTGGAAGACATGCTGCTCAGCATCTTGATGCCCTCCCATTTCCAGTGCTCCCTTCTGGACATATGCAGCCAGAATTACTGAGCAGAAAAAAGAGTTTGCATTTCAGCTAAGACTCTATTTTACAGATGTAGCAGAAGAGCAAGGAGCATTGTTGACAGAACCCACAGTTATCAGAATAATAACTTCTTGTTACTCACCTAAGTGAAAGAGCAGCATAATCCAGACAGGAACAGACACTGCTTTTAAGTAACGTTCAGTGCTTGTATTCCACTTGAATGAAACCATCAGCAGGTAGCCAACTACCAATGTCCATATCTTCAAGAAAAAGATACACATAGGTATGTATACATACATCAAAAGAGAGCTCTATTGTACTCATGTATGTGTGTACACACATGCACACACTCATAACTGCCATAGAGAGAGAACTGAAGTCAGCTTCTAAGTCTTTAAGAAGCCCATATTTCAATTAATTACATGAGTTCAGCAGCAGCATTTAATGTGGCCACAGGGAGACAGCAGCACTCATTCCAGCATGGAGCAATTTGCCAGCTCCTGTGTTTCAGTCCAAAGAGACAAAAGGGGGCTTAAGCCAAACAAGCCATTAGGAAGCACAACAAAAACTGCTATTCCTCGGTGGTGTTGGTTCACAAAACAGAGATGCCTTTATAGGACATGTGACATGTAATGCTTCTGGTTTTTTAGCTAAAAAAAAAACAAGGAGACAGAAGACGTCAATGACAACTTGGGTTTGCTGCTTCTAACTGCCTTCTACAACTCAGCTCCAACAGATAAATCACAATACAGATCTGGAATTAAGAATCTTGAGATGATGAACTTGAGCTTGAAAATGCTGAAAAGAAAGAAGGAAGCAGGAAGCAGAAGAGGCAAGAGGAGGTGAAAAGTTGCTACTCAGGAGAAGATGTGAAATAAAAGAAGTACGAAAACCTGAAAAAATTAAAATTCAGTAAAATAAATAACTAAAGACATTTCTGGCCCAAATTCAGGGAACATTGCCTATCCAGTACCAGTTAAGTACACCTTCAAATTTACACTTATAAATCCATTAATCGCAATGAAGTTGTAACAGAATTTCAATTAAGAGCGTTTGCTGAATCAGCCATCATTGTAAGAAGAATGCACCGGCAGAGACACGGAACAAGTAATTAGGCAGAACACACAAGAGTTTTCACCTCTTCACTCTGCACTATACAATTCATGCTGAAGAGGCAACAGTCCCTGTGAAAAGCAGGTCTGTGTGACTACTGCCACGTATCTAATTGGTGGAGAGGAAATCTTAGCTGTACTGAATTGAGCAGACAAGCAGCGAGTGATGGTCCCTGATAACTTCACAGGGAACGATTGCATATGCAAGGTAATTAAAAATCACCTAAGATAAGTGAACAAGGGTATAACCTTTGCACACTAATATTTCTCATCTAAGCAGGTCACTCCAACTTTTCACTTATGTCTAGTTTTGCATCAACAGAACTGCATAATGCTTATGGCCAAGCATGGACTCAACAAAAATGTCTAAAACTAACACAACCCATGGACATCAAGACTAAAGTAATAAACAAACACGATTTTTTACCAGAAATGCACAGTAGCATTCCTTTAACAGCATAGGTTTGAAACATAAATTCACTCATAAGGCACTCCACAGCACAGCTGTAATTGCAAGAGATAACTCATCACAAAGATACTATCCTGCTCCCTAACGTCAGCCACACAGCATCTTTGTGTGATAAATGTTCCACTTCCCAGCCAATTTTCTCTTTAGGTTTGAAATTCAATGATAAATTACAAATAGGAGACTCAGAACGTTCAGTAATTTAACCTTTCTGTTTAAAAACAAGCCAAAAGTAGGAGGCTAACAGGGTATAAGCCTATGTTTAACAGCCAACAAAGCAAAACACATTGCACTGCTTTTAGCCATGCATGAACATTACAGGGTTTAGGTATTGAATAATTTTTTGTGTTGTAAGTTAAAATAATTAATCAGTTCTCACTTCTAAAAGCTTAGCAAATGACCCAAGTAAAAGTATTTCTTATTTCTATTGAATAGAGAGAAATAGTTTACTTTACAATAAACCAGTCACCCTGTTTCAGAGCTCAAACAACAACCTTTCTGAAGCCTTGTAAAAAGAACTATGTAGTCAACTGACTGGTGCAAGGAGTTTAATTCTGGTGGCACCATGGAATAATCAGCTCTTCACTGGTTAACATTATGGCCAAGCACATCCCTATGCTACAAGAACCACTGCACAGGAAACAGGGTAGCCTACTTCCAACAGTTCATAGCTGAAAGCAACTGACAAAGCAAATTAACTTAAATTGACATGGACTAGGATTTCATCCCATACTAACTTGGCAACAGCATACTTTTTTTTTCCCTTAACCCTTTAAAAGCATGTTACATAATCCTCCCCACTGTTTTTCTGGATGGTCTCCAAAGGTTTTGGCTGGAAAAGCATGGAGAATATTAATAGCCTCTCTATTATTATATGTCATTCTCAAGAACTGACATAACTGAAACAAAGAATGAAAGATACTGCCTACTTTCACTAAAATTAAACTACTGCAATTATTGCACTGAAACTGTAATTTATAAGATTCCGTGCTAACCCAAAATGCCTATAAATTTGATTTATAAGAGTGTACAGCTAACCAGGTAACTAATACATACACTTCAGATTTTGCAGAATGCATTAGCTATCACCAGCTATTTATCAAGCTTAAGTCACTTGCAGATGCCTGACTTTCACCATGTACTCGGACATTTTAAATCACTACTCAATCACAACTATTATTTACAGACATGCACAATTTCCATATATCACAACTTTGGGATAGTTTAATCCTGCAAGCTGACCTTTTTCCTTCCCTCACCTATCTTTTTTGTCTTAACAGACAGCAAAAACCTAATTTTTCACATCTCCTCTGCATTTTGTAGCATCTCTCACAAACTGAACAAAGTGTTGCTTTGCCTTTAGACATGTAAAACTGCCTGCTTCTCTGAATAAATAGCTCTAACACTGCAGTGTAACTTCCTGGATTTTAGACACCCATTTCTGCGTTACAGTGGTAAATTTAAAAGGCAGATTTAAAGACATCTAAGGCAACTATGAAGGGTTTCAGTTCTCTTTAAATTGCCAAGTGGAGACAAAATTACACCATAAAAAGATGCAGCTTTTATGTTAAACTCAAGTATCTGCTTCAGTGATTTTTCTTTGAAATTTCAGTGCTGGAAAGTTTAGGATTTATCAGTATGAACTATCCACCAGCATTACTGAAAGTTTGTTTCCCCTTCCTGTTGAAAGATTTGAAAATCTGAGCTACTCTCTTGGCTTTGGCCTCATTTTTCAAGAACAAACTCTTACTACTCAACTTTTGACAACGTTTATACTGATTTATATTGGAGAGTAAAATTCTTTCTTTACATGGCTCCCTCCCTATTTCAGATCAACAAGTTAACCTCTAAGAGGAAGGTTTTGCAGATGAGCGCATTCAATAACTCACTGCTACTGAAAGTGGCTTCAACATTCATCCAGCCAGCTCAAGCTCCCTAAGCTCATAAAAAACCTACCTGTAACTCAGTTATAGCAAAACAGGCTCACAGAAATATAACAGGCACCAACAACAGGGCAACCAAAGTGTATGTAGCAGTGGGATAAGCAAGAAAAGCCTCCCACTGCAGAAGACAGCAAAGCTGTTGGAGTGATTCAGCCTTCCTTGGAATGTTGCCCCAACAACTCAACATCCAGCAGCAACCACATTTCCCACCTCCCTCATGTGCCTTCTCAGGCACGTGGTGTGATTCTTGGGGTGGTCCTGTGCAGGGCCAGGAGTGGGACTTCAGTCATCATTCTGGGTCCCTTCCAACTCAGGATATTTTGTGATTCTATGAACCACCCCCCAAGTAAACACAACAGTGAACACTGAGAAGATGAGCCTACAGTTACTTCTTCTGATATACCCCCTCCCAACCTGCCAAAAATTTTCAGTATTTAGCAAGTCAGCACTTACAAAATGGAGTGTTTGAATTCCTTCCTTTTTTAATTGTAGCTCTACCCTCTCCCTTGGCCATTTTGAAATGATGTTTTTTCCCAGGCCACTCTTTCCCACTCGGAAATAATACGGCAAGGTTTTTAAGAGTTCGGTTTGGTTTATGTTTTGGTTTGTTTGGGGTATTTTAACTGAGCTTTAAATTTAGAAGTGTTCGATGAAACTACAGATCTAATTCAAATTGCTTTCCGTTTTCCAGTTTGTTTCAGTCTTCCAACTCAAACAAAACAAAACAAACAAAAAAAAAAAGCCAAACTACCTCATCACTTCCCTTTAATATTTTAAAACAAAGTTTAAATTTGGGAATAGAGATTTTCATTAGTTTTTCTTAAAACAGAAAATCGTCAAAAATATTGCCCAAGCATTAACACAGCACTTTTGCAAACTTTTAAAACTGTGCAGCAGAGCAAAGATGGTTGAAAGAGGTGATCTTATGACACCAGTTCACTATTTCTACATCTTCCTCCTCAGCAGTGTTACAGACTGACAAAAGAAAACAAACCTACCACAAAAGCCGACCAGAAGAGTGTTGAACTTGAAAAATGAAGTGACACAAGGCATTAAATGCACTGGTAAAAGCCAAACTGTGTTTGCCTTCAAAAATATCACAGTGTTTTCTCTAACTGCCTGTTCATTTGAAAATGGTTTTCTAAACAATACAAAAGATAATAAGAAGACAGGTGACAAATTATGAAAATATCATTTTGACTCCAGTGTCTAGAAACAAAATTAATTTAATGTGGCTTTAGTGCATTTTCCTTAGTACACAAGAGGAAACATCCCATAATGTGCAGAGTTTGGCAGAATAAGAACATGTAACTGCCTGTCATTTAGCATGGAGCCAGCCTTTGTCAAACATGTAAGAAAAATACCCAAACTCCAACTAATCACACGTGTAAGACTATTGGTCACCTCAGAGCAAAGACAACCACCTCCTCCCTTCACTACAGAAGCCTTCATTTACCTAAAGCAGATTCCAAGTGAACACAAGTAAGTTATTCCTTGTCCCAAGTCCAAAGAACTAGAACAGTGCACCCATTCTGTTTCTTCTAGAACCCCCAAATGTGACATATATCCATGCTGATATTTCTGGCTTTAAAAAATACAGACTAATAAACCACATGAAAAAGAAACATGATGTTTAGTGAGATCACCCCTTTTTGAAGGGAAAAAAGTATGAACTTATAACTAGAACCCTGGGGCAGGGGGAGCTGACCATCAAAATCAACACTGCCACACATGAGTTAAAAATTATTTTCAATGTGTCCTGCAACATTTCCTACCCAGAATTTAAGTAAAAAACATTATATGTAAGATATCCAGTCGACTGCAGCAATGGATGTTGAGAATACTTCTCCTTTAGTTCACTTTTCTTGTCTTGATACAAAAGCTACTCACAAGAAACTCATTAAAAAATGCTATTCAGAAATCAAACTTATCCAGATTCTCTTGCAAAAAGAGCACACCAAATTCTTTGCCTGCAGACAGAGCGCCACTCCTCTGACATACTTCATGGTGACACTTTTTCAAGAGATGACTCCTCAACACACACAATTTCTTCACCTTCTTCTTTTATTATATAGAGAGCACTGTTAAAATTTTGCTGGACAGTTCCATAATGATCATTCCTTTCAGAGGTGGTAGAAAAAGAAACATCATTGTGTTCAACCAATACATATAAATACCAATAAATAACTAATATTATGTAGCATATATCATTAGGCTTTAGGCTAGTGCCAGCTTCAAGGCTGTAGTTCCTGCATATAAATCAGAACAAGGTCCTCGGCCTCTCCAAGAAAGGTATCTCACTGCAGGGTCTTCCAAAACTGAGGGTGGGTGTGGAAGGGAAGAACAACAGTAGAAAAGAAAACACTACCAACATCCCAGACTTTCCCTTCCTTTCTCCATCTTGTTTTTAAATAGGTCATATGTGGTCTCTACACAGTTCTTCTCTACCAAGCAAAGTTGTGAAAAACCAAAAACTGTGGGTTTGCTCAGTACTTGGCTATGTGATTAATAAGCACTGTATGATTTTTAAGCCAAGATGCCATAATAATGAAGGATTATAAACAGCAGAAAGAATACTTAAAGAGCTTTTACAGGTGTTTCTTTGGTTTGTTTTTTTTGGGGGGAGGGGAGGGGGATTTATGATGGACAAGTTTTAGAAACCCGAAAGCCTGCTTTAAGAAGAAAGGGAAGGAAAAAAAGCCCAGCCACCCTAAACCCTCAAAAAAATAGATATTGTATGCACATCAAAAATCAGAACTTTCCTTTAATAGAAGAGATATTGCTGCATCAGGTGAACCTGACAAAACGTAGATGCTTTTTTGTCCCCACAGGTGATATTCAATAGGACTGTGGAAGCCAAACATCTCAGAGCATGGGACCCAAAGCGTTTGCCAGGAGTCTCGTTTGGGGAATTTCAGCCTGCAAGGGCTACTTGGGGACTGCTGACATTTAGTGCCAACACAAATGGAGGCCTCCCTGGTGGATGTTTTTCATAGAAACCCTGACGGGGAGCAGACAGTCCACCAGCCAAAACAGGTAACACACACTCTGACAATATTCCAGGACAGCAGCCACAGCAATGGTAGGCAATGGCATTTCCAAATTTTCCCCAGCACTCTGGTAAGGTTAAGATTGATTTAAGATTGATTAAGTCCACTAACTGCATGGAAACCCCTAAAACAACACGAGTTGTACCTAGTACAGTCAGAGATATAAAAATACAGTGACACACACACGTGACTACACAGTTGTGAGCCTGACCAGTAACTTGGGACAAATCAAGGAAGAAAGACTGGCCAGCAGAGAAAGATTTTGACAGCCCTGTAATCCAGCTCATTACAGAGAATTCTGCTCATTATGATTACCTCAAATTTCATTTACTAAGATGAACCTCAGAGCCAACATAGCGCAGCTGTGTAATTCTTTACATCTGCTGGCATCTACAAACTATACATTTCCCAAATAAATACTAGCATGTGAATTCTTCTTCTAAAACAAAATAAAATATAATGAATAGCTGGCATTAGATGTATATTAACCTAAGTGTAAAATGTCACCTAAAGTAGTTTGAACTCTTGCCACAAAGCAAAAGGATTTGTTTTTTAGATACAGTGCTGGACACAGGCATACTTCTGACAAAATTGCTGCAGCACAAAAGCATGTAGGGCTATATTCAGTCCACTATGGAACAAACTCCCATCCTTTCCAACAAAAAAAGATAAACATTCCCCTTATCTATTATATGTAACTGCAGTTTGTGCAGGGCCCTCTGCATAAGAATTCTGCAAATAACCCAGAGAAGGCTAGGGTCAGAACAAGGAACTCATCTGGAATTTTTAACCAGCCTATAGATTTAAGGCCCAGCAGCCAACTACATTTCTTGAGCAAGCTTCTTCAAAGATTATAAAGCCTGAAGGGAAAGAAAAGGAGACTGGGGCAGCACGATGCTTGTAGACTAGCCTAAGATCTTGAACTTGTTCTTCAAATGCAGTGTTTTGCAATCAGCTATGAAACAATCCAGTGATGGAGGTACCTAGGGTTGCAAATTCCTGAATTGCAAGTGTGACTTAAGAACATTGGACAGGAACACAGGCACTTCTGAATCTTCATTCATCAACGCCAGGAATGGCTTTGCCAAATTTGAGGACAGGAGGACAAGAAAGTTCTTTAACATACTGGTGCCAAGATACACCTTACCATGTCATTGTCACATGCAATTGCTGCATGTGAAGAACTTTCTTTTTATCTGGAACTTAAGACGAGAATTTATGTCTCAGTACTATGGCCTAGTAGATATCATAAAAATACCTTTAGTTACAGAATACCAAATTAGTATTCCAAATCCCCCTAATTCTAATGATAAGCATCCACTCACTTCTCCAGTACAGCAGAGGAAATCAGAAAGGGAGAAGACAATTGTTCATACAGGAGGAACTGTGGAGGATTCAGAGCCCAGAGAAGAACAGTACAATGGAGAAACCGACCCGTAATATCCAAAATTCCTGTGCAGCTATCAAGCAGAACACATGCATGCAAACAGTCCTGGAATATAACATGGCAATTAGAGGGCTTTAAAGTGCTTAACTGAAGTTAAAGCTGACACTATTAACTGATCCAGCTCAGGGATCCTCAGCAGCAGTTAAAATTAAATTAACCTGCTACAGCTCTGAGGTAATATGCATCAAGTAACAGCAAAATTAAAAAAACTGGACTAGGAAAACACTGCAAAGTTTACAGATGATGCCAGACCGAGTTGCAGTTATTTACAAAGAAAAGCCCAGGTTTTTTTCTCCTTTAAGGCCCAAGAAAGAGAGACAGACAGCTTGCTTATAAAGAAACTGATTTGCTTAAGGAAGTCTGTGACCAGTTACCTTGACACACACCCAAAATCTTCCTAAGAACTCAATTATGAAGAATTCTGGGAGCTTACCATCTTTTGTGCAGTTAGAATCTTACAGCAGTCCAATGAACACAAGAGTTAAATCAGAAACATCAGTGCCAAACCAGAAGGATCAGAGGCTGCTGAACAAAGTTGCACTGAGCATGCACAGACATCCAGCAGTGCGTTACAGCCATAGTTCGGAGATTAAGAAAGTGCAGCTTCCTTCAGTACCCTTATATTTATGTAGTGTAAGTATGGCTTAATTAACAAAGTTTTAATAAAAGCCTGGACTTAGCCAGGTCAGTTAGTGTAGCAGTATCATCGATTTGTGAAAAACAAAACAGAAAGGTCAGTGCAAAAGAAAATCTTGAGCTTATCAAGTAAATTGTGCAGCATCAAGTCAAAGCTTCCCACCAGTACCAGGCCATGCTTTAGTTTTGCCACTACTCAGCTGAAAGTGAACTTGGTAGTATCTTGTCTCTTTATAAAGTGAGAACGTATCTCTGTCTACTCAGTCCTAATTGTACTTCTGAGGACAAAACAGACCAGAAACACATGTCCTCTGACATCTTCCAGCACCAAATAAAGTAAAGAAAACCTTTTCCTCCAGTGTTTACTTTCAAGAGACTAAACACATTCTCCTGTCTATTCTATTCACAGTAGAGGAAGTGTGTCAAAATATTCTCTGTCGTTCCATTCAGGAACACTGTTACCCAGGGAAAGGGCGTACTTTGGTTGTTTTAAAAAATAGACCAGCTTTTGAAAAGTCTTTGACACTAAGAGATCTGAGTATGCCAGCTGTACATCAGTATTTAACAAGAGTACAACTTGCCGATCTTCTGATCTTCCACGTGCCCATTTGATTCTGCTATGTAGTACTTTTTGTATTTTCAATTATAACTAACGAAGTATAAAAGAGTTCTGCCAGAGGTTTTAACTATCCTACCTCCTGAACAGAACACAGGGAAAAGTAGTCTTCCCAGGTTCTATTACCATCAGTAACATTTGTAAGTTAAACCGCTTTACTTCTTAACGTTCAAATTGAGTTTACACTGTTTGATACTCTAAGACGAAGAAGAAAACCCTACACAGTACACTGAGAAACAAACCTTAAGGTGCCTTCCCCTGCTCGGGTCACTAGTGGAGCTGTGCTGCTATTTCCCAACACTTCAGCACACACCTTAGAGCTCAACAAGCCTCGATGTTTGCACAAGAACTCAACCGAATCACCTCTGACTTAAGAGCATCCCCAGCAGCGGAGCACCGACGCTCCCGCAGTCACTCACCCACTGGCTGCTGAAGTAGTCGAGGCCCTGGCAGATGATGCGGGCGGCCTGTGCCAGCAGCACCTGCACGCCCAGGGAGCTGCCCAGGCAGTAGAGCCCGTAGACCAGCGGCCCGCCGGCGCCCAGCAGCAGCAGCAGCCGCCGCCGCCGCAGCACCTGCTCGCCCAGCGCCTCCACGCCGTAGTTGGCGAAGCAGATGGGCAGGAGGAGGGCGGCCAGCAGCACCGGGGTGCGGGAGCGGTGCAGGCGGCCGAGCCAGCGCCGCCCCAGCGCCGTCAGCGAGGTCTTGAAGGGGTGCAGGAAGGTGCCGCAGAGCACGGCCCAGAGCAGCGGCCGCAGGAACGCCTCCAGGATGAAGTACACGAGCACGGCGGCGCCGCAGCACAGCCCCGCGAACAGCAGCGCCCCGGTGTTGTAGAAGGCCTGCTTGATCGGCTTCTCCAGCCGCGGCAGCGACATCCCCGCCGCCCCGCCCGGGCCGCCCAGCGGCAGACGCGGCATGGCCGCGCCCGTGCCGGGGGAG
>VZRO01001570.1:1000938-1019013 GCA_013397915.1 Daphoenositta chrysoptera | reverse complement strand
GTGCCGCCGCCGCCGCGCGGCTCCGGGCGTGCGCCCGGCCCGGCGGGAAAGGGGCGGTGCCGGCCGGGAAGCGTGCTGGGAAACGTAGTTCTGCTCCGCGAGAGCCGCGGCCGCGCTCCCTGCCCCCGGCTGGACCCGGGGGCTGTCCGGGGCCCTGACCCCGCCCGGTCACCGCCGAGCGCGGGCCGAGGCTGCTCAGCCCCTTCGCGACGTTTGTGGAGAAGGCGGCCGCGGGCTGGAGCGTGGAAGAGCCCAGCGGCTTACGGCACAACCCCATCCCCATCCCAGCAGTGCAGCCCCGTCCTGCTTCGCTAAACACTCTCCTCTCCCTACTGCTGTTCTAGTCTCGGGGAGCGGAAGAAATTCGGAGATTTGGAGCGTCATGGTGGGAGAGCAAGACTGGTTAGACCAGCTGGAGAACTGTCTTGTCTGAACATGTTCTCTCACCAAATTATTTAACAAGGAACCATCCGCTCTTTTACTGGCAATCAGGCCACTGAAGAGGTAGTTGTTCTGTCTGGTTTTTTAGACCTGACATTTATGACCCTGTGTAGTATCAAATGCTATTTGCAAATAATCTAGAGAGGAGCGTATTTCCTGCAGCTGGCATACACCAGACCCCTCAGACCAGGCATGAGGGCAACAGCTAACATCTTAGGTGGTGTAAATGCATCTGTAATAAATACACGTAATCTAAGCAAGTTTCACAAGGGCTGAAATCCATGGCATTTCAACTAGTTCAGAACTGGCACTGTACTACTTTTTCATTCCACAGCTGAACACAACCCTATGGGTAATGCTGCCATTAAACCCTCATAGGGATCTTCCTCTTTCTTTTCAAGGAGATAGAGCATATCCTCTACACCATACTAAAGAGGCCACAAACCACTGAACATATAAAAAGTGCACAGATATTTTTAAAAAAGGAAAAAAAATCAAATGCCTGTATTTTTTTCCAATTTACATGCAAGTTTAACCTTATGTAATTTCATGTTAGATTGGAGTCCACAAGGACTTTGGTGGAACATTTCCTGCAGGATGAAGATGTTAAAAAGCTGAAATTATCCTGAGCACAACTGTCTTCAACTTGTAAAGTGGAAATATACCTATTCATAACCTAGCTTTTAAATGCAGAGCAATAGACAATAGCTAGATAAGACCTATCCCTATCATCATACTAAGGATGAAAGGTAGAGGGTTTTCCACACAGTTCCTGTGACTATGTTGCATGCTGAAGCTGTAGGTGGGGCTGGGCCCAAGCCAGTTTTTCGAGGTTTTGCATTGCAGTCCTGACTTCTCCCTGCAAAGCCTTTCCTGCCAGCTTCACACTTGTAAAGGTTCCTCTGAGCTCCTCCAGCTCCTTGTTTCCCCTTTGCTGAATAGATCACTTGTAGGTTCAACAAAGTGTTTCAGTTTTGTGAAAGCACTTACAAATCTACAGGCACTTTGATCCTGATGGTGATGAGGCATTACAAGCAGTTGTCCATATGAGAAGCTTTTATTGAACCTTAAACTGATACTGTCACTCACAGCTCTTTGATCAGATAGATCTGCCTCCTGGCAGGGTGCTGAAATAGGTAACAAGAATGCATTCCTACCTAAACTTTTCTCTTTAGTTCAGAAGCCAAACTCTAATGGCTCATTACAAAATTTTTATTGCATTAAAATTCAATTAGCAAGTGTCAATTAAGATTTACCCAGGGGGAGAGCAGAGAGTTCCAATCCTTCTGTTAGCAAAACAGAAATGCCAGCAAATCAAATCTTCATAGGCACATCCTTACTCCTTTGATTTTTCTTAACAGAGTCAGTCAGCCGTGTTCTTCAGGAACAGAAAATAATGTCACCTCTTCGACTTGAGTGAAGCTATAAATATTGTTTTACATAAGCCAAGGATCTGGTCCCTACTGTTTAAGACCTTTCCTTTCCAATTATGTTTTTCACTATCCATTATAAACAACTAAACATTTTAGAAAGGGAAAATAAAAACCAAAAGCACTTTAAAATAAAGATTTCTAATTCATGTATTATCACAACAGGAACACTTAAGGACAGGGACATGACCCATAAACATCAGAAAACCATCTCTGAATCTCTTTGACAGCTGAGGGAGGATGTGTGATCTTCACAAGACACACCCCAGCCTCTAAAGCTTAATTCCAGAACAGATTTCAACTTAACAGCTGATTTTGTCTAAGATTTGAAATGGTAAGAGATTTTAGATTACATACCTACTTAGGTATAAATTGCACTGATATATTGTGATTTAGGCATTTTTATGGTTGAAGGTAGGTAGCACACCTCAGGCTCCAATACTGCCAGAAATTCTTTAACAGTCTCTTCATTGTATTTTTCCTATTAGTAATTCTTCAAAAGTGAAGAGGGAAGCAAAGGAATACTTTTGGATCAGTGGAGAAAATATGTATGCACCTAAAAGTACATGTGGTAAGTATTGACAGCCTTTGGTGCTCTCCTATGTAGAGGGAGGTATTAAATCAAGTATCAATTAGTGAAAGAGAAACTTGTAATTTCTTTGTGCTTCTGCACTAGCACCCATGATTTTGTGCTCTGAACTGACACCTTTTGAGTCCTGTTCAAGAGGTCAGAGACACCCCTAGCTCTTTATTCACTCGATGTGCAGTCAACACAGACCAAAGTTCCAAGTCTTACACACGATACCAAAATACTGGGCACTGAGGTGGCCACAAAGCAGAGGAGATAGACAGTGCCAGCAACTCCAAGTTAATCATTATTTACACCCAAAATAACCACATGGAGCTATGAAATAAGTCAAGAACAAAGCCACAAGGTGTCAGCACTGGCCTGTGTGTTTAGAAAATAACTCCCTGCAGGAGAGACTTTGTTTTAACCTGCATTAATGAACATTTGTGAACATTCAGTTGAGGTTAATCTCACTTCATTAATTCACCTCAGTTTAATGACAAAGTAATACTATTTTCAAATCAATGAAAAATACTCAATGTAAACTACTATAGTTTCACTAGTAGCAGAAACAAAGAAAAAAAATGTTATCTCTAAAGTTAATGATTAAGATACAAACTTTGCATCTTTAGGTCACTTGCATATACCTTTGCATTTTGGGCTAAAGAAGAAATTAGTCCTTTATGCAGCTCAACCACTAAGATGAGAAAGCTCCAAATTAAATGTCATTTACAAAATATTGGTAAAAATAAAATTAAAACCAATCATTGGGAACACCATGTCTGATTGTACCCAGTGATTATAGCAGTGCCTGACTTCATTGCAGAAGCAACTTTGTCCAGCATCTTAGTTAAAGTATACAAAATTATCAGCAGAGCTACACTTGAATGATTCACACGGAAGACTGGGAAGCTTCTTCAGTTAACGAGGGGAATGAAATGCATGGTTGTAAGGCAGAGCAGTCAATAGCACCGACACAAAAACGTTGAGTCACTGGAAAAGGCATGCAAAACAGCACCAGTAGGACCTGTGGATGGACAAAATCCAGAGCACTGTCTTGCAGGGTTATCCCACATGATAGCTGTGTGCACAGAACAAGAGCTGGGTGTGGAGAGAGCTGAGTAACAGAAGAATGTTTTGGATTCATCAGGTTTGTGACAAATTCCTCACCGATCCGTCAGCAGTCACATAGTGCAAGACAAACAGAATATAATTTAAATCTATTTAAATGTATTTGGTTCATGTAATGCCTCTACTGATCATGATGGCTTGGACAGTGCACAAGTACCTGACACACACAAGATCCATCCTGTCTTGCAGCCTGCAGCTACAGGCTTGCAATAACACTACAAACACAACAAACAGACCACACAGTGTAAAAGCAATACATTTCTTGCTGCCTGAGCCAACTCTTCTTCTCAGTCCACCAGTAAGGAGATAAAATACCTACTCAAACCTGAGAGATCTCAGAACTTGAAACATCCCTGTTTGAGAGACTTCTACAGCTGTTTTTGCTAGCTGAGTATCATGGCACTTCCTCCTCTCTGTTGCCAATCACTAATATAATTTCATTTTTGTCTTTTCTGCAAAAGCCTTTTTTGGCTGCTTCAGGAGCCACTCTAGCCAAGGAACAGGGCAGTGATGACCGTAGATAAAGAACACTCAAATTTTTAATATTGCAACTTGATCATATTTGTATCAAATAGGTTACAAAAACACAGCATAGAGGTCACCATATGAACCTCTAAATTCTACATACTTGTAGCAAGGGACAATTGGCTTAATACGTGGCTAAAATAGAGATGAACACATTTACTTACAGCTTCATTGTGATTTGCATGGTGGAAAAAAAAGGTGGTCTTCTCATGTCTGTTAATTTGCTGCTGTGACCAGCCTCACTGACTTAAATGGAATTAGTCAGACTAATAAATTAAAGCCCATGGCATGGGAATTAATTATTAACACAGGCAGCAGCAGAGACTTCTTTAACCTCAGAGAGACTTTTTTTTGCCCTTTATAAATGCTATACCACACATTTTCTTAGACTAAAAAGGCATTTATTGCAACAGTTTTATAAATATTGTTGTCTGTCACTGTCAAATAGCTAACAAGGCTCACTTGAACACCAACATTTAGTATAAAACAGATGTTACAAAGCAATACTTTAGGGCATGCACTGATTGTAAAGTAGTCCCGTAGATCACTGTAACTTCATTATCTATTCACCCAGTGTTATTTTTGCTGAAAAGACTAGAGCATAAATACAAAGAAGTTTGGCAAATTCTTCTGGACTACAAAACCCCCGTTCTGCATTCCTACCCAACCAAGTGTTCATTGACTTCAAATGGCTGCTGAGTATTGACATACAGAACGAAGCCTGGCATAAAGAATGCAGAACACCACTTAACACTATAGTTAAAAGTTGCTTATTTGTATATTTTATCTGTATATTAGCCTTGAGAACGCTGAACAAAGTCAAAAGGTAGAGATGACATTTCAGGTTCAACCATTACGCTTCATGTAATACAAAACAAGTGGCAAGAGCTCACACAGTTATGACAGCCTGCTTATTTGCGAAGAGGTTAAAGCAAACCAGACCTCAGGATATATAAATTAGAAATACCAAGGCATACTAGGCATCTGTTTTAACCTAAACAGAACTCAATATGCTAATAAAAGATATCTGCCTAAATAAAGGCTGGGGACATCACACACAAATGTCAAGGTCCCACTATTTAATTTTTCTAAGGAGTTAATAGGTTTGGAATTTCATCTTTGAATTACTTTGTCAAGACTTGAATGATAATTCCAGCTTTAAAAAAATCTATCGTGGTAGTGTTTTCATATTTCAATATTTATCATTCATTTCATATCACCAAAGGTAAAAAACTGAAAAAGAACCCATTGCTTTATATGTGAGCAGTCAAGTATTTCAGAAGCACACACCATACTCTGGAGTTTAATAACAAGATATTTTTTTTCCCTATGCTTCCTTTCCTATAACTCTAATACTCTATATGACAACATTCTTTTGACTTATTGAACTTATCCTTGTTTCAGCTTGTTTGGAGGAAAAAAGTGAAAATAACACTGTAATACGTCTAAGACTGTGAGGCTAATTTTTTTACTGAAGAAAGTGAAAGAAGGTGTATGTATAAGAACTGCAAACATAATCCCCACACAAGTAATATCTCAGGTTTATATATATTTTCCTGGATCGTTCTGTCTCCCCAAAATCAGCTAGCAGCCAGGGAACATGTAAAGTTCTGTGTTTTGTCTTGTCTCCAGAGCAGAATCTAGCCTTTTGTTTTTAGACACTCTTGTATAATCTTGTATAATTCTCAGACTTTACATGCACACACAAATACCTTCAGCAAAATCGCATTCCCTAAACATTAATTCTGTGAAGAATATTTTTCATTAATCTACACCTTACAGATCACTGTTGTGAAAAATCAGCAGGAATATTTTTATTCCTTGGCACAAAACCTAAGTGAATTTTTCATTTATTTAGTCTTCTACCAATACCACCTTAGGAAATTGAACTGAATGACGTCAAAATTAAGAGAGAGAGATGAAGCTAATCACTAGTTACCATAAAATGCTTGCTTCCCTGAGTAAGCATTGGAGCCATAAATGATTTGCAGCTGCTCAGCACTTCTGAAAAATCCAGGTACTTCTTTAAAAACGCAAATATGAATTAAGGAATCTTTTAGAAACAGCTCAGAAAAGTACTGGTAATTCTGTAGTGCTCTAGTCTATAAAGAGTACAACACCTTTACAGAAAATTTCTTAAGAATGCCACATAAAAGTTCATCTTGTAAGGACATTCCTAAATAGCCTCTAATTGCAAATGAGAACGAGCCTATGTGGAGCAGCAGCTGTTCTAAGGAACAAGTTGTGAAGTCCTGCACTGATTCCAACCTCACACTGGTTTGGAAGAACATTCCTACCTAGGTAAGAAACACAGAAAGAGGGCGAAAGCAACAGTTGTGAATGCCTATGGGACCGTGTCAGGGGAAGTTCAGGTGGGACCTTAGGAAAGGGTTCTTCCCTGAGAGGGTGGCCAGTCACTGGAACAGGCTCTGCAGGGAAGTTCAAGGAGCACCTGGATGATGCTCTTAGTCACATGGGTTCGTTTCAGACAGTCAAGAGGAGCAGGGCGTTTGTTGGGCTCCAAGATCCTTATGGGTCCCTGCCAACCTGAGATAGTCTAAGTCTATAAATGCTATTCAAAATAGTTAGTAATCCAAGGAAAAAAAATCTGCCCGTTTCTTTACAGCAGAGTCCTTGCTATTGCCAAGTCATAAAACAGATTTTCAAAGCAAGTAATGTCTTTTAAGTCTGCATTTTCACACCTATCAACTCCACAAGCTGCACACATCCTCTCTGACATTTCAAAATTGCACTGCTTTTGCCTCACTATCTGAGCCCAAATTATGTAAGTTAAACAACCATGTTTAGGCATATATAATTTAATCAAACCTACTGTGAAAATAGAAAAAAAAAAGTTACCTAAGTGAATATTTCATATTAATAAAAAATGTTTAGTAAAGGAAGGCTTACCTAGATCTTACTCTGTATTTGAAAAAATCAGATACCTCAACATACAAATTGCATATAAATAAATAGATAAAAAAAAAAAGTAAAAAGCTGGCATATGGTTAAAAAAAAATATTTCCTTTTTTATTAGTTTTTGTAGATAGGGACTTGACATTTTCTTTAAAATCTTCCAGTTAAGAGCCATAGCTATCCTGGGCAGGTTGAGGGAGAGCTGCCCAAACATCCTGCTACAGAAATACTGATAATAAAATTTTAATTAGATAGAGGAGCTAATGTACAAAGCTGTTAAGATAAGACTTTGAGCCCCCATCCTTTGATACTCAGACTGCAGCCAGCAGGGAGTACTTGCTCACTGGCCATTCTACAAACTGAGCAGTTACTCCCTGCTGCAGCTGAGTGCCACTACTGCCTCTGGGGTCTTGGTGGGTTTTGTACCTCTGAAGGCCAGATCAAGCCTCCAGCTCTTACCTTGAGGCATGACAGCAGAGGACATCTCGTGGCACAGTCTGACCCGTTGCCCACATCAGCCCTTACACAGCTGGGACCTGCCTAAAATCCATAATCTCATTCAAGCCAGACTCCCTTCCCAAGACATCAAGTAATACTTGCTTGGATAAAGGGTGCCAGACGGGCGCTGCCACACGTAAACTTATACAAAAATAGAAAGTATGCCAAAACCATTAGCCCTCCCTTGTCATTCATCCTTACTACCAGTCTCTCCAGTCTTCTGTTCCAAACGGTTTGGAGTCACCATTGCCTCACTGTGCAGCATTTAAGCAAACTGCTTTGCCAGCTTCATTACATGCTGTGGAGTCGGGGTTGAAAGGGATCATACCAATTCACATACGTTATGCACATCCACAGCTCCATGAAGCACAGAAACACTGTAATATTTAAATGTATTTCTGATTTTATCAGAAATTTAAGGCTCTATGCAAAGTCATATTTTGTATAAAACACTAGCACTTACAATAGTTACCTCTGAAAATAACTGATATTAGACCTTTTGTTCTCTGAAAAACGTATTCTCTGAAATACGTATTTCCTTCTTGTAAAGCTATGACCAAATACTTTACTTTGGGGCAATTATTTGGAGATGTTAAAACAAGAAGAAGGTGGGGGGGAAGTACACCTACTACACAACAGTGTGGCAAACCAATGAAACCACAAAGTCACAAAATGCAATTTCAATGCTATTAAAGTTACATAATTTGCATATAAACTTTAATTCTGCCTCTAGAGTACCAGATGGTGCAAACTTCCAATGGACCCAGAAAAGACCTGGAAGACCAGACAGAGGGTCTACTCTCTAAAACAAGAATAATTTTCTTTTTTGTAAATGTCTGATGCATTTGAGGGATGAGAAAGTAAGGAGAAGACCAAAAGAAAAAGGAAGACCTCTGTCTTCCCTTAAATTTATAGCAGTTCTATGAGTTATAGCAGTAACTGAGAAATAACTGAGTAGATATTTAGTACATGGAGGCAGTTGTAGGGCTCTTTTTTTGTTTGAGACCCAGGATATGGTGCCCCAAGTGAGCTTCAAGAGCTTTGCCTGAGTGGCATGCTGACGTACACCACACCAATCAATTCTCTAATCCCTGTGTTGAAGATCAGGAAAGTCAGTGCCAAACACAGCTTTAACATCATTTAACCCAACCTGGGGGCTCCTTCAGATTAGGGAGGCCACAAGTGCTTATTTTCTTGCTATCCAGGTATTGCAAAACCAGTCAAGATGGACAAAAAGGCCACAGGAGTTCAAACTTTTCTCATCAATACGTTCTCTTTCAAAACCAGAATATTTCCCTTATAATAATAGAAGACAGCATCACCCTATATTCAATGACATTATCAAATCAGCTAGGTACTTTTTTTTTGCAGGGGGAAACCAATTAGCATCTCACCTATACCTAAAAATACATAGTTATTTGATACCAGCAATGAAAAAAAAAAAGAGTTATGCAAAAAAAAAAAGAAACCTTTCTAAGTAATAATCACAGTCAAGTTTCCAAACAACACTATACTCTAAATATGCCCTCTCTAAACTCTATGCCTCTGTATTAAGACACTGTGCAGCAAGCAATTCTTAAAGCACTTTGGAAATGTGTTCTTTAATGGTTGTTTGGTCGTAATCACACTAGAGAAACAAAAAATTATTTGGGGAGGGAAATATCTGGCTCCTTTTCCAAAGTAGGCCTTTTCTTTTAGTTTCTGCTGGTACCAGTCAATTAGAAAAAAAATAAAACAGAAAATATTTGAAATGCCATAATCACTTAAAAAATTACTTTGAAGACTGTTACTTTGTAGTAACTTTGTATAACAGGGATAAATCCTACTTTTCAACGTTAAAAAGAAAAAAAAAGACAAAAACATGTGAAAACCAAAATACCTTCCATGACAAGTTACTATGCCCACTCAAATGTTAAGACTTACCAAGTATCATACAAATGTACATACCAGGTTTCCCTTATGACCTTTTATCCTCAGACTTCATCCCAACTAGCAATTTCTAGATACTCATACCTTGTTTGTCAACTTGAATTCCATAGTCTTGATTTTCCCACTGTGAAGAGGAACTCTTAAATAAACTCAGTGCTAAACTCAACCATCCATTTAAATGCCAGATAATAGATTGTTTTGCTGTTTCCTGTGGCCTTTTATTTCCTCCCTTTTGATTAGAAACACTTTATTAGGCTAATTAAGTGCTGTGAAGCTTAGGTGAAAGTTTTTTTAGAAGTGCACATTTCTGCTAGTACTCAACAAGAGAAAAATATGATGACAGAAATGCAAATTACTAACAAGTAATCTGAAAAAGGAATAAAAAAATAATGTCAAATACTTTGCTCTTATTTTAAACACACCTGACTCCCCATATGTAGAAAGTAGATTGAGAGCTGTCACACAATTTTATGTTGGTATTATTATTGTCATCTATAACATACCTGTGTGCTCAGGTCCATAAATCCAGAGCTCTATTAAAGAAGAAAACAGGAGCCAAACTGAGTTTCTATCCTAGTTCAGTACCTTTAAATTATTAAATTAGCCCTTTAGTGGGTAATCAGGTAAATGGCTGAAACAGTAAATACCAAGCCATAAACTAAAGCAACCCTCAGGCTCTGAAAAAGAGTTGCAGTACCTCAGCTGCCTACAAATTAGCACAAAGGAGGAAGAATTTACCCTAATGACTTCTTCACTTCACCTGTTTGCTGAATGTAAAGCTGATTATCCAGGCTTCTCCTTATCTGCTCCAGCCAATCTTAAGGCTAAATTGCACAGCTGTTGTGGGCCACAGCAGACCTTATTAGAGGTCTCTACTTGGTCAGGTGATGAGTAAGTAAACCAACCTGAGAGAAGTAATTTATACTCAATAAAGCTACTGTATTCACTTCTAAACTTTACTTCGTTCTGAATTTCTCTTCCCTCTTCCCAGCTCTAGCCCAGTAATTTTAAGTGAACAAATCCTTAAAGACATCAGTGAAAATATAAAATATTAATCAATCTTTCTTTTGAAATAGGGATAAAGTGTTTGTTATGCAAGTTCATCTTCAATCTAATTCACATACCTTAAGCATAGGTTTGAAGAATTCCGAGCCTAAAAAAGCTTAGTCTACAAACATCAGTCTGTGAACAATGATGCAAACCCAGCCAAGCTAGTTAACCATTTTATACTCCATGCAGCAATGAGAATAGAAAGGAGTTGCATTACATATACTTTACCAGATTCTGTGTTGGAGAATCCTCAAGTGTACCACATTAGATAAAACTTTGGCACTATTTAGATTTTAATTCTACTTAAGTAGAATTTTAGAGTAAGCTGGAAAGTGAATGAGTAACCTTACCTAAGCACATTTGACTGCTACATGTAAATGTGTCATACACTTCCTATTACGTGAAGAACAGAAATTCTCCACTCAAAGTTTTTATAATATTCTGTGGCTCATAAATGCATTTTGACACTTTTCATGTCTGTAATATTTAGCATTCCTCTTCTACTGTTTACTGGTGATAAAAACAGCTAACGTGTTTCCTTTTTAGCTCATCTTTTTCCACAATACCTAGATTTTAGCAGTGGTTTGATGAACAAAAGATACTGCTGTTCTTATTAATCCCTGTCTTTCCTTACAAATAATCTCATTTATATTTCTTTGTAAGATAACACCAGCTGCCCACAGTCACCTTTATCATGAACAGGATATAGTGGCATACAACACAGAGAAAGAGATCACTTCATAATACTGCACAATTACTTAAAAATATATTTACATGTCAGCAAAATCACTGTTTTTTTCATAAAAAGAGAAAAATTGATTTAATCTATTAGGAGGACATCCTATGGCTTGTTGGGAACTTTTATATTCTGCATGCTTTACACCTGGTTTTCCTATGTATGGAGAATTTATATTGCTGTATTCTCCCTTCCCCTTGTTTAAACTACTTTATATCTCACTCTTCAAAGAAGTAGCCATTTCTTTCATAAAGGCTGTTGAAACACAATAAAGACATTCATGACCTCTTTCTGTTGAAAAAATAATCATGCTAATGCTCGAATATGCATGTTTAGTTTTGGAAAGTACCACAGCAAGTACACTTCGATAAATATATTAAAAAAAAAAAAAGAAATTGGGACAACTATCCACTACTTTTATACTGCTGTGTTGGTATCCAGATCTTAAGATCAGAAACTGCACTTAAGAGTTGTGTTCTCTGCTCTAGAAGTACCAAACAGCATTACAGTGTTTTCCCAGATTTGCTTTTTTGAAGCAATTTGGAAGGCAATTTTGTTATTTGATAAGATGTCCATCACCTAACCACACATACAGGCACCCCTCCCAAACACACATACACACACACATTGATTTTACAAAAGTCTCATTTTCTTTAAGCAAGTAATCACAACACTGAAAATATTCTCCTATGTGTTCACTGATTATTCTTAAATGATTTGTCACCACTGTGCCACTCAAAGGAGATGGTTATTTCACTCTTCTGAGAAGCTAACTATGTTCAAAAGCAGCTAGATGAGGATGGTGATGTGATATAAATTCCAATAGAAAAATGCACTGTCCATCCATATAGCCGTCCATCCTGAGAAACTTCCACTGCCAAATTCTTGCTATTTTCCATTGCTCATGGGGTTCCCATCAATAAATAGAAGGTCAGTGCAACAATGAGGAGCAAGCAGAATGGAGAAGAGAAGGTCTGATAGGCAGCCGAAGGCATGAAAATATCTTCGTACTTGTAAATACTGACAACGCGCTCTGACACGGGGGGAGAGTCTATGTCGTGACGAGTGATTGAACCTTTAGCAGGTAAGGGCAGAAAGAAATAAAGTCAGATGTAATTTTTTCTATAACTCTTCCAAACAAACAGGTAGGCAGACAGAAGCATGCAATATTACACTGTCAGGGAGTAGGCTCATTTCTTTGCTTTCTGAAATTAAATTTCTGAATAAAACAAATGAAATTCAAGTAAACAATGAACACCCTTCAAAGGAATTAAGAACTTCTAGTTATGAAGTTCTTCTAAATTCAGCTTTGGGAAAGTGGGGATAGTAGGTATATAGCCAAGAAAACAAGACACGTTGGACTCCTGTCTTTTTTTTTATTCACTTTTAAACCTCATACTGCCAGAATTTTAGTTCATTAAAAAAAAAAGGGGGCCAGGGGGAGGGCATGTCTAGTAAGAATCATGTTATTGAAAGACATTTATCCATCTTGGCACATCAGTTCTGTTGGTGACAGAGACCAACTTACCCTGGATTGCTGGACCCCAAGCAAACAGGTAGTACCAACTCAAGTGCAAATCCACGATGGTTTCTTCTCGGGGAACGTACACAGGACGCTTGAACCGACACGTTACACGATTGTTTTCAAAAACCCCTTCCTCATCTCTAGCAGGATTTCTCTGGATTTCTTTAGCCCACTGACCAACATTATAGAAGTGGTGTATTCGGACTCTTCCGTTATCATCATGAACACAAGCCATGACATCATCTCCTCCCTACAAGGTTAAAAAAAAAAATTAGAAGATGGAAAACAAAAGTGTCATAAAACACTTCCTCATTTATATATATAATTTTAATTCAAAACTAATCAAGACCAGCAACACTCCTTCCTTCTTTCTAAGTTATATATACACAAATATTTGTTCCCCTAACCAGGTGTCTTCAATAAGATTGAAAAGCATGTAAGTGGGTAGCAATAGTTACTTACCCTTACTATCTCTGAATTATTTTTTGGATCTTTCTAAGAGTTATTTACTTAACATATATTTGTAGGATATGATATAGTTAATTGATCTGTGGAAGGCTGTTATCTTTTGCTATTTGTGAAGTTCTGGGATACTGCTTGATAAAACGTGGCACTCTTGAATCCCTGATGTGTACAAAATCCTCTGCATCAAATCATGGACAGAAAACCAATACACTTTAGTGAGACAGAGGAAATAAATCTACTACATTTGAGAAAATAATAGCATCAATTACAGTAAGTCTTTTCTAATCTCTTGTCATGTTCACTCAAGGGAAAATCACTTCTCGTATCTCTTTTATCTCTTATAAGAAATGTTCAGCATGTAATAACAGAATACAGTATACCATAAGGTACAGGGGAAAAAAGTAATCAGTATGTGCTTCTTCACTTAGCATAAACAGCCACCAAAGAACCAAGAGACAGAAGGAAGAAGGAGACACTTATTTGTAGAGGTCATTCATGGAAATAGCAAAGCAGTTGCTGGCACAGTCACTCAAGGTGGCTGACGAAGTGGTAGAGCAGTGTATCACTCAGGGATGAGCACTAACTTCAGGAGTGCTCTCTCATAGAAGCCTTAGCACCATGAGCCAGTAAAACACTATCCAAGCTGGGTGAGTGCCACAGCTATCAGTGTTGTATGAAACACAGGCCCTGCTCCTCCCATACTCATCGTTCTGATACATCATACTGATGATAGAGGTGATGCTTGCTAGTGTCATCATCCCTCAGTTCTTTGTTATAGGGAAAAGAGAGAAAAAGGGTGTGTTTCAGCACTGTGGGAATATTGCAACGTGCATTTGTAAAAGATGTGCCAAAAGTGAGGGGAAAGAGGGGACAACTAGGTAAAACACATGCTTAAACAGTTTCTGCACCTTGGTGCTGCTGCAGACAACCTTTCCAGCCTCTGTCTTGAGACTATCATTGCTTTCCATGACTTATTTTCCAAGTTAACTTTTATACATCTAAGCACAAATCCCTCATTCTTAAGTACAAAAAGGCAAAAATAAAGCTATTTTTACAGTGAAGGAAAAAACTAAAAAAGAAAGAAAAAAAAATTTTGAATCTCAGTTAACAGAATGACATTACAAAATCCTGCCAAGGCACAAAAGCCTACAAGTGGAAAAGCATAACGTTATTTGAGACAAAGAAATAGGTCATAGGACTTTAAAAAAATCTATTGAGGACACAAAGTAGTTTTTTTCCCTGAACTTCTGAAGCTATCCAGGCCATACCATTTTGATTAGGGCCTCCAAAGTACAGCCCATTTCTCACAGCTAAGCTGTTTTGACTCAGAGCCATTTTACCATCAAAGCCTGTGCATCCCAGGACACCAAAACATCCTGGACATTAT
Organism: Daphoenositta chrysoptera; assembly: GCA_013397915.1. Classification (NCBI taxonomy): domain Eukaryota; kingdom Metazoa; phylum Chordata; class Aves; order Passeriformes; genus Daphoenositta; species Daphoenositta chrysoptera. The sequence continues at coordinate 1,004,412 of VZRO01001570.1, read as the reverse complement.
GAAAGAGATGGAGTCAGCAGGGGAGCCAGAAAGGAAGAGAGATGCTGACTGGTTTAGCCCAGCTGACTTATATTATATATAACAGGCATTACATGATATGCAGAGCAAATTCGGAAGCAAAACCTTTTACTTTACACTTCCTTTACTCCTTTTACCAGAAGCTCAGACTTAACCTGCTGCTTGCTGCGCCTGGGAGAAAAGGTAATGCCTGCTTTCCAAGTGGCTGATGAGAGGAGGGCAGTGGGACCCTGGAGTCCACTGCAGGTACCTCAGTTACAAACTGGTAACACGATCTGATAGCTTGGGGACAAATACCTAAAGGTGCTGAGCTGTTTTGAAAACCCTGATGAGTACTTGCATTGCCAGGCTTCTAAACTCTTTCCAAAATTTGGCTGTAAAGCTGTTCTTTACATCAAAACCACTGTTTCTTGTGACATGAACTGTTCTTTATGACACAAAAACCTTCTATCTTCATTGTGTTAATTTACAGTGTCATATTACAACACATGTAATAATGACTGAGAAGCACCTGTCCTTACATTTTCTATCTATTTCTCAATTTGGGTCCAGTAAAAATGGTGTTAAGTCAGTGCAAGTCTTCCAAATCGTTTTTTTCTGTAAGTCCTAGGCCAGCACATCTAATTCCTGTATTTTTTCTGACTGTTACATTCAACATTACAAGAAACAGTACCTTCTTTGACTTGTGATTTAGGACAGAAGCCCAGTATTGTTTTACATAGTCAAGACTGTTTCTGTACATGAACTCCTATATTATAAACTGCATTTTAATCTTAAACATTTTACCAAGATCACAGACAAAATATCTTTACATAAGTCATCTATTGCCCAGGTGTTTTAAAGTCCACACATTACATGCTTCTGTTTTGCTCATTGAAACTCAGTGAAAAGTGGAGCTTTTGAATGAAAAAGTAAGTACAAGAATAAGCATACAATCAAACGAAATAAAAATCCAGAAGAATGACAAGAAATTTTAACAAGACTGCTTTCTAGAGTACATATGTTTAAATTAGCAGGAATCATTTTCTCACGCATTTGTGGCTTCCCTGGAACAACACATAGGTATGAAAGAAACACAAAAAATTTCCTAAGTTAAATAGTGAAATAAAAATTTATATTGCTGAAAGTCATCTGATTTACTGAAGAATAAAATCATTTGCTATTCAGTTTGTGATGTGTCTTTTGCCCAAATTACACTGACATAAAGCGCAACAGGACATTTCCATGTGAATTGGATTATCCCTGAGGGCTTTTCTAATAAAAAGGCAAAAAGCTAGTGACATTCAAACATTCAGAGCTGAACTGAAATACTGTTGTAGTTCTCAGAGAAGAAGGGAAAGGAGATGTTAGGAAGGATGAGGCAGTTTTCTGTGAGGCAGTGCTCCCAGGGGGGCTACTGAATGGTGCTTTGTTTTCAGCAAGTCAGTTTTACCTTATGTGCTCTGTTTCTCACCTATCAAATATACAAATACATATAAACCATTTATATCCCAGCATGTGAAAGTGTATATATTGCCAACACGAAGAACTGTACATTTCTTACCATTTTCTTGTCTGAGGAAAATCCCACTGCCACCCAGCCATCTGTGTCGGCACTCAACTCAAATTCAACATCAGCTCCTATTCTACGGTAGCTTAGGAAGTAGTCACAAGTCTCTGCATTGCATCCAGGTTTACCATACCTAAATGGAAGTGGAAATACACATAACTTTTTCCTTGAAATTTCCTGCTATGGAACTTAATTAAGGTTTTGCCAGAAAAAACTAAAAGAATGTATTTTGGTATGATGGCAGTAAAACATATATTCTGCTGGACATAAAGTATCATTAATTAAGTGTTTGCAATTATTACTCTTTCAGTGTAAGAATGTATAGTATTCAAACAGTTCAGCAAATAATTACACACAATATTACTCTGTTGACCTTCCTTGCACTGTTTTTTTAAGTGCTTCATGGAAACACAAGAAATGTGAAGGAATTGTAGGTCCATAACTATGACGTATATTCTAAAATAAACTAGTGTCCTCAAATAATATAGCTTGTACTACAAAGAATGTTCTTAAATAACAAACATTTATTAAAATGACTATGAAACACTGCGCAAAGTCTCCAGTATCATCAGTCAGCATCTGTCAACATAAAGGTATCTGCACTCTTATCTCAGACTGACCTGAAGCATCCCTTGGTTTTTCCACAGTCATCCACTCTGATTTTTGCAAACGGGTCCACAGGAGGAGCAGTTGGGAAAGGGTAACCTGTATAATCAGAATAAATCATTACTAAATAAAATACAAGGACTAAAAATCAATAATACTAAAGAGAAGGTGTTCCAGCAGCATTTACTTTGCTGATAACTGAACTGTTCAGACGAGTGACTGCTTTGTCACATACACAATCCACTGCTCAGACGGTCCTGGATCCAGATACCAAAGTAACACGAATAACTGAAAACAATACTTTTCTCAGGTCTCCTACATTCATCAAGGAGGGAGAAGAATGCTGGAGAGCAAAAGTTAATGTAAGGGAGCAGGACCATGGACTATTGAAGTCAACTAACAATTAGGGATCTCTGCTCAGCTATCTCTTTGTGCACTCGTAGTCCCCTCAGGAAATCTGTAAGGGAACAGACTCCTCAGCCATAAATGACAGCATTAGGTATAAACGCAGGTAGGGCACCAGATGCAGAGCTGTAGGAATGGATACTGAAAGGACCTTATAATACATCCTCCTTTATGAGGTAAAATAAAACACACATTGCAGTAAAATGTAAGAGAGTATCAAGACAGGGAATTGCCTGCAGTTATGGCCTGCAATCACTTGTGAAGGCAGACCCAGAAGAGCCAGACAATGAGAGCTAAGATTCCAAGCAATCCCGTCTGCTGCACGGTATTACCAAAGAGAAAGTGAGAACGTTTACTGACAGACCTATTCAGTCTAGGCTTGTGGGAGCTGGTGGCTGTTGCATAAGCCATATGATATTTTAATAGGCTATTCTTTTACTTAGCCAGATGAAAACCAAAGTGCTAGCTGTGAAACTAGAAAGTCCTCTGAAAATGCTTCATTGAGTAGGCATAGTGCTTCGTTGAGTAGGAAATGAACGCTGCAGTTAGTTACAGCATCAGCACACAAACTTTTGACCTACACAACTTTGAGCATTATTTGGGAGCCCTGATTCATTTCCCTAGATTTCTGACAATGGCAATGGACAAAGTATGCTGTAACCTGCAAATCACAGCTCCACTAACTGTATCAAGGGCCGGGTAAACTATCCTGCATAAGTAAGTTCGCAGAATTTCACAGCAGTGTGTAGCGGCGCATTACTGAAACAGAGGTCACAGGACATGCAATTTTCTCGCTTCTTACTTATTTTCAAGTCCATTGAACAAATGGTTTTCAATGCAGCCTAGCCGCAAAAGTGGAGCTTTAACATTCCGCCATTTGTAAATTTAAAAAAAAA
>VZRO01001570.1:956129-1000139 GCA_013397915.1 Daphoenositta chrysoptera | reverse complement strand
GGCGGTCACAGGCACGGCCCTGGCAGCACCGAGCCCCCCCGCAGGGACCGCCGCCGAAGGGTTGCGCCGTGGCCTTCCCTGGGTCACTGACTTGCCGCATCCCACAGCCGCCCCACCCGGCAGAAACCCCGCCGCGGGGACATCTCCCACCGCCAGGGCACAGCTGTCGAGGGGCAGTACCCAGCCTTCCCCGGCTGCCCCCGTGGCCTCGATTCACTAAAGCCTCTTGGCATGTGCTTCAAGAGGACGTGGTAAATCCTGCTCAGTAATTGCCGGGCAAACTTAGCTGTTTTCCTATTTTTTAAAAATTTATTTTGTTATTATTAATATTATTTTTAATGACTTCTGAGATGAGACTGGAGACACAGCGCGACTTAACATTCTTTTCAGGTAAAACCCCACCGTAGTGAGCATTCGCTATCCGATTGCATGTTCTTGCTTTGTATTTTATACAATGTAACTGCAGCAATAACGATATACGCCAAACCTGGCAGGATTGAAGGAAATCCCAGGCTGCCCCCAAAGTTGTCTTGGGCTCCGGTATTTGAAGCTGGACTTGTAGCTAGGCATTAAGGATACAACTGTGTTTTTGCTGTGCCATGGTATCCACGAGCTGATGGAGGAAACATGGCCTTTCATCCCTTGCATTTGTAAAAGCGGCTTTTTTTTCTTGGATTTGGAGTGCTGTCTTCTGGTTATAATTTCGTTTTTATATTGTTATGCATGGTCACACTGCCTCCTCTGAGAGTCTGGAATAAAATTCAGCAAAACATCAGGGGGGCGGGAGGGAGAAAGAAGAAGACTCAGCGGTCAGTAATCTTCTGAAAATTAAAATAACCCTCAATTTAAATATTTTCTTTTTTTAGTATCAGTGACTGCACTGAGTTACTTTTTGGTGGGGCATTGAGACTGCCCAAAACCTAGGCTGCATTAGGGATAAATTCATTCCCTTGGGCTGAGTGGTTGCTTGTCATACCGAAGTGTGCTCAGCTGCATCAAGTGGAGGATGTTAATTCACATCTCCATGTTTTAGTCTGGTGGAGTAGCATGCAATTTCTCACTGCAAATAGAGGAATAGCCATGCAGACAAAAAAGATAAGTTGCAAAAATAATTCCAAGTGCATGCAAATTCAACATGTTCCATGTAGCATATGGAAAAAGCTATGAGAAAGCAACAGCAAGCTCAACTGCAAAATCCCTTCTTCCTACCTCGCTGAGCTTGGCAAACTTTACCAGGCCAGTGGAAAACAAGCAAACAAATGGCAATAGAAAAGCCCTTATAAATCAGGCTAACAGGAAAGTAAGGCTGGAGCTTATTCTTTCTGGCAATAATCAACTCTGATGAAGGCTCCCCGTCTCCCTTTTTCAAATAGCTAGCCGAGGGTTGTGGTGCCTGTGAAGAAGCATTTGCTCAGCGAGGGAGCAGCTGTCAGCTGCATGCTGGTTTTTCCTCCCTGGGAACAGGCTTTAGCACACTGTGATATGGGCAATGCTTCACAGTTATCATAAACACTTAGGATATTTGTCATGTATTGTTTGTGCCTACATGACACCTATCATTTTAAATCTGGCAGCTGAGATAACTGTCTGTGATTACAGTGGAGCTGCACTGATTTTCTAAAGTGAAGATATGGCTAAAAGACTGACCTTCCTCCTAGTAAATCCTTAAAAATTGAAACTAAAACACTCCTGAATTTTTTGTTGCTTAGTAGAACTTCTTGTGCTTGCCTGAAGGTTGTCCCTGTCACAAAAATGGGTTGCTCATGGGAAGCAACATGACTCTGAGACAGGTGGAGCTCTAATGAATACCTTCAGTTTTCACCAGACAGAAAGGTCTGCACTGCAACTAACAGCACTGCCAGCAGTACTGCAGGACAGATCCTTATCTGATCAAGTAATTGAGGTTGTCATCAGAAAAAGCATTAGCAGGAGGAGCCCAAACTGCAATTGCAGGAGCAGCCTTAACGCTCAAACGCCTGAACTTTCTCAATGCCAGATTTCTCAGCTTGCAGCTGCTCGTAAGGCCTTTCTTAGAGACGACACAAGCAGTATGTGAACCACAGGCTGGAAGGCATTGCCATCCTCTGACAGCAGGAGTCCTCTTGCTTTTACTGAATTAGAGGTGTGGGCATTTCCACCACTTCTTGCACCATCGCCTCAGGGGAATCTAGCAGTCACATTCTTTGAATGATTAATTGCTCTAGCTCAGTCAATTCTGTGATGCTAGCACTCGGTCTGTGGGTGTTGTCCCAGGACTGGAGACCAGATTTATCCCCAGCCTATCCTTGAGGCCCACCATGCCTTCTTTCTTGGCTGTTTTTGTCATTCAAAGTACGCCTTTCCCCTGGAGCATCATGGTTTTTGGGGCCTTTGGACTAGAAATGAAAGTTTCAGGGATAAGTCATAGTTTATATAACAGGCATTCAGAAAAAAATCTTGTTTAGTTCTCCTGGTCATTTCCATCCAATCAACATGTACTGAAAAATTAGTATATGTCCTTCAGGGCTGAGTGACAAAACAACTCCTGAGACAGCAGTTTTCTTAGAGTAAATCTGTAGTGACCTGAACCAGAGTTTGTAATTCATATGCAGTTTTCTCAAACTCTTACAACAACCTTGTTCAATCTGGGGAATGTATCTACTCTACAAGTAATTTATCTTGGGCTTTCCTTTATTAAACAACAATAAATTGAGAAATTGTTGAATCATATGTTTTCATTAGTAGTCATTTATCCCATGCTCTAGTTAACCACCTGGGACTCTACAGAAACATGCTTATGGTGTTAGTTACTCAGACTAAGACATGGGAGAAAATACGCTAGGAATTTCTTGCAAGCACAGCCCTTTCACGGTGTACAAAACAGATTGATGATGGAAAATATGTCAAATGCCAATAGATGAAGTACATCTCCTATGAGAAAAGTGAAAACTAAGTGACTGCCTTAGAAAAACCAAAGCATTACAAAGGAAAAAGATGTGTCTATTTCTGAAAGGGGCTCACGAAAGAGATGAGTGAGCTTTTTGGAAGCATGGTATTGCTTCAGATCTTTTGGAGAAAGGCAAGAAAATATAAACTCTAAATATACTATCATCCAAATAAAAACTGCATTGGATCATTAGATCATCTTTTGCTCATCACTGGTGCATTTTTCATTTTCTGCTGCCACTGAGTTATGTATCTGGTCTTGCTTAAAGAGTGATTGTGCCTTTGCAGCCATTACTGCCCGCAACAGCACTCTTTCTATGAAATTAATCTAATGTAGGGAAACACGCAATGTCTCTGAGCTCTTTTCCACAAGCGTAACATACACCAATCTAAAGACTAAGTCCAGCAGCTTTAGACACTAAATCAGCACGAGTTTTGCTTCAGTAAGCACTATGGACCCTTCCCAAGGTATATTATAACTGCAGCTTTGTTTGTTTATTTGTTTGGGTGTTTATGTGTGTGAGTGTGTTGGTTTACATCAGGTAGTCTATAACTTTTCTCCCAAGATTGCATTTTTTTACCTTCTGGCACTCTTTGCTACCTCAGCTGGAATGCAGTTCTGGAAGGTTTATCTACCCTGAAAGCCAGATCTACCAGATGGTGGCACAATGTGCACCAGGAGGTTCTGGAGCAAACCATTTCACATTTTTTTAAAAAGTCCTCATTACAAAGAGGTTATTTATAGTGTTATTCTAATAAGGAGCCAAAGCAGAGCAGCCTTTTATTAGAACTCGCAGCAAAGGGTATTATATTGAGGCCTCCCTGTGCATAAATACCATTTACTGTGCAAAAATTGGCCTGGAGAGCAGAAAAATTCAGCTTGTATTAGCAAAGAGCTCATTTAGGTAGGAATGTTTTAAAGAGTTTAAGTAGCATGGGCAGAATTCAATTAATTCCACATGTGACAATGTCATTTTATCCTAATTATTGAAGAATTCAGAAATGAAGGGGAAAAAAAAAAAAGAAAGAGAAAACCCTGTTCCCTTGTGAGACTTCATCTGAAGAGTTACAATAAAAGTCCTGTAAGTTTGCCTATTGGAAAATAACCATTTAGAACAGTTTTTCCCCAGTCCAAATACAGATATCTTTGAGTCAAAACAATAATAATAATAATAATGATGATGATGATGATGATGATGATGATAGTGCTGCCGTTATCTTCTAGGTGAATGTAAGTGGGGGCGAGAAAGCAGCAGAGAAGCCCCTTTTGGCTCACTCCTCTGCAGTGAAGGTGCTTTCTGTATGTCCTGACCAAGGCACCTTCAGCGAGGGGATCCGAGGGGACACAGGCCTTGGCCCCTCCTGGATAAAGGCTGCTGGAGGGTGTGCTATGCTTCAAACGACCCAGGGAAAAATCCCGGGATAAGGGCAGTTTTCTCTTTCTCGCAGAAGAAGAGCAGCCCCCCGGCACCGGGAGCATGCTCCAAGTCTGGCTTTGGGATGGAGCACCCCGGTCACCCCTGCTGCTCCTGGGGCTGCTGGCCCCCTGCCCAAATACACCCAGCGCTCTCTACACTAATTTTTGGGCTGGGGCTGCAGGTCAGGTGCTTTCTCTCTCTCTCTCCCCTGCAAATGCAATACGGCGTTGCGTTACAGCGGCAAGTACAGCTCCGGGGTGGTTTTGAGGAAGGGGGGAAGGAGGGGCAGGCGAGAGAGCGGCAGTGGCAGAGGCGGAGGAGNGGGGAGCCGCGCTCGGGGCTGGCAGTGGCACCCGCCCGCCGCCGAGCGGCACCACGGCACCGCAGGACGGCCAGGTTCCCCTAAAAACACACACCCACCGAGGCGGCAAGACGGGAAACGGGGCTTTTCCCTCTCTGCCGGCAGGAGGGGGATGGAGGGGACGCTGCCGGAGGAGCCCCTTAGAGCCAGTCCAGGGAGTTTGAGGCAGCCGGGGTCATCCCTGCGCATCCCTGCCTTTTGCCATCCCTGGGTGCATGCAAACTGATCTGCGAGAGCCATCAGCTGTAAGAGTGATGGATTGAACAAGGTGCACATGCAAGTGACTGGAAAACTTGTCGGACTGTAAGTCAGACTTCTCGGTTCTTAAGCAATAGCAAGGAAAAGGCTTCTGGGGCGATAGGGTGAGGTACACAGCGAGGAAGGGAAATTCCAGCTCACATTCCAGCTTTTGTCTCAAGCTTCTCTCCTTGCATGTCATTATCTACAGGCAGGACCATAGATGGCAAAGCCAGTCCGGTGCACAAGTGGCTTCGCTGACTTTGAAAAAAACTGTTCTCTTGTTCACATTAAAACAAAGGAAAATGAGTTATACCAAAGGCTTTGGGTACCAAAGAAATCCACACTAATGGAGAGAAGTTATATTTCTCAGCATCACTGCAGGCTTTGGTAACATTTTCGAGGTGCATAGGAGTCTTTGAACCATGGATGTGGGGATGAAGTAAACATAGAACAAGTTACTCTGATGTAGAAAAGATCCCATACATCTGCTAGTGGTATAACAACAAACAGCTTTGGAGAGTCTGGGTATATTGTTTTGAATTGCTTGTAAACTCTGTAAAAAAGAGAGACATTTTTAATATGGTAATTTATGTAAGTTGCTACTAATATTTAAATTGTCAAAGTCAAGTATACTCCTCACACAATCAATGAAGTGAGAGTTCAGTGAGGTTTATTTATCCAGAGATTCTAGAGTACAGGAATGTTACTGAAACAGTACTACTGAATGGAGTAAAACATTGTGGAACATACAAGAATTAGAAACACTTATACCTTTGGTCTGGGGATAAAAACATTGTATTTGAGGGTTGTTTGAGGAGAAGCTGGGGATCTCTAGCCACTTTTACACCTCTTTTTTTCTACTAACTGCAAAAATTGTAGCATTGGTAGATGGTTGGGATTTTCTAGTTAAGATCTCCATGTGACCCAAGCTGTAAAGAATACTGAACTTGTTTTCTTGTTTCTACCGTGTATGTATATAATATATCCTAAGGTTAATTCAGTGTTTTTCATACAGATGTTTAGAAGGATAAAACTAATTAAAAATAAGTATTTAACTGGCTTATCTTCATTTGGCAGTCAATCTGTGCCTGGAGGAAAGGTTTCCAACGGCCCGTGCTGTGCAATAGCCCCTTCCCTTACACTTCAGATAAATGACAGCATGTTATGAATTCTGAAGCCATTTCAGTATGTCATTAAGCTGATGCTTTTTGAGTTTTGTTCTGATGCTGTTGCTATGCCAATTTGAGACAGGAAAACAGTCTCTAAGCATTTACTGAAAACATTGCTCATCAGTTGGAAAAAAAGAAAACGGGGGAAAATCCAGACATCAATCTGGTACTTGAAGAGAAACACAAGCTCCCCTGTTCTGGCAGCCGGTTCTCCCACATGTACACAGAGCCCACTCCCTGCCATTGTGAAATACTCGCATATGTCAACCACCCAAAAATGTAGCAGTGGAGAGCAAAAGAGCACTAAACAGAGCCTTTCTTGCCGCTCCTCACAGGCAGTCACAGTGTTGCTGAGTTGGCACCCAACAGCTTTACCAAGCTCAGGTCACACTGGGACAACAACATTTTTCTCCATGAGAGTTGATGAGCACAAACCCCGTACCCAGACACAAAAAGAGCAGTTAAACAGTATTTACTGTGTGATAGAGACTTTTTAAATCTGCCCTCTGAGTATTCTGGACATACCCACAGAAATGTGTTTGTCCACTCCCTTAGGCCTTTTGTGCCCTGGCCACATGCTGAAGGAAGGCACTGCAGGTGGATAGAGTGTGCAACAGGCTGAGAAGGTGACACAATTCACAATTTAATCACAATTTAATTGTGCAGGCTCCAGGCAAAATGGTAACTGTCAGGCAGGACCGGATACTGCTATAGTCCCAGCTCAGGGCATCCCTCAAGGATAGAGTTAATGGTGTGTGACACTAGGGATTGCAAAACAGTACAGCTTTTTCCATCCATAGTAAACAATGCTTCTCATCAAATGTCTCAGCATTTAGTTGGGGTATTTTTAGAAGCATTCACATTTGCTACAACAACACAAAGAAAAACCTCAAACTCATCAGAACTCTAATTCATAGTGAAGAATTAATATTGAATTTTCAAAATGAAAGTCAAGAACAAGATTTCAGTTTTCTCATTTTCTTTAGGAAATCAGAGCTCTTCTTTGATTCTACCATTTTCTCAAACTCATGATATCATATTGTCATCGACTGTTCTTATTATATTCATATTTATTTTGTTTGCCATATCCAAAGATTTTAACAGCATCAGAAAAGGGAGTTCGGATACTTTGCTTAGTTTTTTCTTTTTAATTTTTACTCTTCATTCTCTGTTTGAAGAAAGTTCTCAAAACACAAGAAAGTCCTGCTTCTGACCAGCTCTTCTCTAAAGATCAGTCCATGCAAAAGTTAAAGTTGCTGCAGTCACCCCAGCCCCTCCACCCCTCTCCCTGCCCTCGCAGGATGACTCAACTTCTAATGACACAGTCACACATGGGTTTTTCCACAGCACCTGTCCCGTTTGACAGCCTGTAATGAATGAAAGGGTTGAGCAATGTTTATTTTTATCTTCTCTTTTCTATTTGAGATCTGCTTTGGGGACAACTGTCAAAAGCATACTTAACCATTTACTTTTAAAGACTTGCATGCATCCTTCCAGTTGTGTCCTCGTGCTTATGAAATTGACCTTCAGAGGTACAGATAAGCAAAGTCACAATTTCCTAGTAGAAGACTATTTTACTTTAATTTTCTCATTAAGTTAAAGAAGAGAACCAGCAGCATTTTGCGTTTCTCATAAGGGAACATTTCGTCTTCGGGGAAAGTGGAGCTCTTCCAGCTCTTCCACAGCATTGTAGTTTTAATAAAGAGAGTCATCCTGCCCCATTCCACAAAGGAATAATGTTACAGGTATTGCATGTAAAACATTTAGCAAGACAGCTGGCCATGGGCCTGAGAGATGCTCACATGGACAATGCAGGCTGTGTCAACAAGCACTAGCTTAACAAGCATGTAGGCAGAACTGCAAAAATAAACATTTCTTGTGTTTCCTTGTTTGAACAATTGATGCTCACATTACTTTCCCTTTTCTTCAGTGGTTGTCCTCTACCATCAGGAGTCTCATTTCCTTGTGCTGGTTTCCTTCTATCTGTTCCCATACTGGGAGGGTTTGACAGGTACCTGATCCAAGAAGGGGCTGACAGAGGGCCCGAACAGATGTGGGGTGCTCTTTGTAAACTCTCAGCACCTTTTCTTACCCCAGACTTTCCTATTCAGTCCTGGCTGCTCTTCTCCTGGAAGCCCACCCATTTTCAGTCCTAGACCTTTGCAGACAGAAGAACTTTGTGTGTGCACAACCATGACAGGCAGCAGCACACCTGTGTGCCTGCTCCATCTCATCGGGTGTGCTGCTCGGCCAGCAGAAATAGCAAAGTGCATACCCTTCCAGGATAACAAACCTACAGAGAAACCTTTGCTAGGTATGATGCTTGCACACACAAGAGCATGAGTATTTTGATACATTTGTCAATTGCTTTCACTTCTCCACTTACCAGAAGGAGCAAATAGGATGGCCATCCAGGGGCTGTGCAGGGGACCAAACCTTTGGCTTTGTGTTCCATTATTTGTGGGAATAATGATTCCCATCTGCTTACATCAGTCCCTTTTTACAGATTAGTTCCTCAAGCCTCCGTGACCGGGCAGCAGAGGAGCGATTGCCCGCAGGGGACTGTATCATTCCCTATCCATGCCCAGAGTCACTGCTTTTGCTGGCCTGAGGGGTGAGCAGGCTGCATCGTTTCCTGTCACAGGCAAGCACCTGCAGTCCCTATTTGTGCAGCTGTGTATCCCTCAGGGGAGCTGCTCACCTAACCTGGCCTTGCCAGAGGCCTGAACTGTGTTGCAGGTGAGCTAAAAGGAAAGTGTTTCTGGATGCAGCCATGTACAGTGGCGCCAGCTGCACTGCACACTGCTTTGCTTTCACTGTGCAGCAAAAGAAAGTAGAAAGTGAAGTTAAAACAACATTTACAGTAGTTATCAGTGGGGAAAAGAGTGGGAGGCTTTATTGAAAACCTCTTCTCCAGATATAATTCACATTCACATCTAAGCATGGTTTTTCAGGGACCTGCCCATCTTGCCTCCCTTTCCCCTCCCACAGATTTCTGCTCAGTAGGTACCACAGGGGTCAAGCAGTCTTTAACTGAGACCTCTATTCATTAGTTATTATATTATTATATCAGTGGTTATTGTCATAGCAGGCCCACAGGTGAGATCAAGGCTTCATTATTCCAGGTGATGGATCCACATAGATGTTGCATGTCCCTGCTGTAGGGCTGGCCCTGAAATGGGGCAGGAGATCATAGCAAGCTTTGAAATACCAGCCCCAGCTGCTACCTCAATGTTCAAATAAGCCAGCTCAGATCCCCAGAGAGTGACATTACCAAAATCTCTTGGTGAGCTGACTCCACAGGCTGGAAGGGAAGAATAATATTTCAAATAAGTGGACTGGCAGAGTTCAAAGGGATAATAAGCATTTAAATTCAACATGAAAGACATCTTCCTCTACAGAGCTTTAGGATGGAATGTAGCCAGGCAGATAAGCTATTTAAAAGCCCCTTTAATCAAGACTATTAACATGGAGATTTTTGTCGTAATTAAAAACATCCTCCTATTCAATCACCTTAAAGAGAAAGTGATACAAAATGTAATTTATTTTTTCTATTTGAATCTCTTACAAAAGAAAAGCAAAAACATTTTTCCTTGCAGAGAATCACATTGTCATTAAAATTACCTTTGAGAGAAGATTCATTTAATCTATTCCATTGCTCATGTTTTAGCCCAGAATGAACTATTGCACTCATATTTCAACAAAAAGGGTAGAAAGCCTACATTTTTACTTCCCAAGTGTTTCATTTTCTGACCATAAGCAATCGTGAGACAACTTAAAAGGAAAATTTTTCTTCTCACATATTTCCTGGTATCTCAAAAGATGCTGTAGAAAACAATGCCAGCTCATGCAGAAAACACACTTTCTTTTTTTTGTTTGTTTGTTTTGTTGGGGTTTTTTTGTGCATTTGGAAGTAAACCACATTCAAAGAAGCCTACCTACTTTGCAGAAAGCAAAGCAGTCAGAATAGTACTGTGCACTTGTATTCAGCAGAGCCTTTAAGTGAGCACCAGAAAGGGAAGATGACACTGCAGGAGCTACAGAGTGCTACCAATGCAACTCTCTCCTTTCCTAATTTAGGAGCTCTAAGTCCTATCTGCTGTGGGATTCCCCTCTCCCCTCTAAGATAGCTGTTGACTATTTAGCTCACAGTGACGAAGAATGGAAGAAAAATTAATTGGACCAGAGAAACTTTCACAAAGTAGCCAGAGCAGGGATGCTTCACACAGAAACATGGCATCTGAATGGAAATAGGCAGTCCTTAGCAGGACAAGGGTTGCTGTTCACTTTGATTTCAGGCAGATTTGCAGACCTGAGTGGTTACAGAGGAAGAGCAGCATATGGGACATGCGTGAAGCCTCACTGAGCCTCCCACGCAGTGCTAAGCCAGCTAGCTAAGAACCTAATCCTGGGCAGGGAAAATATCACCATCTGACAGAGCTTTGCCAGTGCGAAGCAGCTTTTCTCACAAGCTGAGAAGCTGTTCAGTGGTACAGCTGTGGTGAATCTGAGGATGTATCCTGTTGATCTCACTAGACCTGAAGATGTTTCAGGGTTCTTTGCTTGTCAAGCTCCTATTGCTTTGCACCCCTCAGATTTTTAGATAATGCCTTTGCTGTGAATCCTTCTTCCTTTCAAGCTGATACTGACTAAACTGGAAGATCCAGAAGGAGCATATATCACAATATATCATGTTCATCAACTCAGTGCTACATCTGGTATACAGCACAGCTGTGTGCTAACTCAGCTACCTTGCTTTGTCCCTGGAATTTGGCTGGCCAGCTTCTGCAAAAAGCCTTTTGTTGGACTGCAGAAAACAAATTTGAAAATGCCCCGTGTTCTTCACGATATCTTGAGCAGTGCAATTTCAAGATGCATCTTACCCCCTCATGGTGTCCAAAATGATCAAACGTCTCCTTACCTGAACCAAAAGTTCTGAAGCAGCTGCATAACCGAGCATATGCTTGATAAGGTGGAACATCCCCATGCAAGCACCCATCTGTACAGCCCTGGTGTAGGTGCCCTGTTTGAGCCAGAGAACATATGCCGAATGGCAGCTACCATATGAGATTGCTGCCTGACAGGGCTCTTCACAGAGCAAGATCACCCTTCACTAAAAGTGTTAGATATGTGTATTTTTTCCTACAGATCTGTATGGGTTCACAGCAGCATCTACCTTTTTACAAGTAAGCAGCATCTGCATCACCATGGCTATTTATAACTTCATATCAGCTTTTCCAAGCAGGTCTAAACCACAGCCATCATCTTCCTTTCCTTGGCAGCTTAGTCCTCTACCTTCACCCTTCAGAAACTTGATGAAATATGCTAATTTCCACCAGGCTCTATTTGTTCCTGTTCCTTAGAAGGTGTCTGTGCAGGCCACAAGCTGAATAGAGCTGTGCCAGCTTATGGCAGCAGGCATCAGCTGTGGTAAGACTTGCTTACCAAGCCTTGAGCACTGCCATGTTCTGCCTTGTGCATTACAGGCAGCCTTTCCTCGAGCGTACGTGTCTGGAGGAACAGAAAAGGCAGGATCCACCTGAGGTGCTCGGATGGTTCCTAGGCATTAAATCTATTTAGTCACTGCTGGAAACTAAATCTATTTGAGGGCTGTTTGATGACTTTAGTTAATTAAAAGGCTTTTATTTAATGCTGGTTACTCTTAGGTTTAGCGAAAAAAAAGAGATTATTTCCAATATTGTCTCTTCGGATAAGAAGAATTAGCTGCTTTTGCTGATATAATCTCCTCTTAGTAAGTAACCAAGAAAGATTCATTATTGTCTCTTGAAGATAAAGAAATGTCAAAGGTATTAAAACATTGACATTTTGTTGCAGTGAGATCTGTGAGATAAGCCAGTAAGCTGCCTGAAGGCAAGTTCTGAGATTACTCATCCAGTTCTGTTGCTGTGATATGGCATTGTGGCATAAAATTGCCATGAGTCACCCCCTCCCCTGTCAAGGTTCACACAAATGGCTGTGCAGTATTTATCATGGTTATAATGGACTCCAAAGAACTGGAAACCGAGAGCTGTTTGTGGTGCTGATTTTCATAACACAATATGAGCTTGTTAGAATCTGTACTTTTTTTACCAGTGCCAAATGAAATGCTGCACATGACCTGATCAGATGATGCTGAGAAAAGACAGAATTAAATCATTCAGGTTCAGTCAGTTGGGATAACTCGGAATTGTCTAAATGCCCTAGAAAAGATTATTTCTCCTAAATTAATCTCTTTCCTTCCACCTATCTTTCCTGGTCCCATTTCTATTTTATTATAGTCCTTCCCAGGTGCATTGAGAAGACAAGATGAAAAAACCCTTGCCTGGTGAAAAGACCTGTCCTGTCTGTGTGTCCAAGATGCCCATTCTTCTTGTGCACCTCCTGGGGACTATCTACTGTCCAGCTGTAGCTCTGTCCTTCAGCCTTGTGCAGGTGCCCTTAAGCTTACCATGGCCCATATTTCTGAGCTTGCTGGAGTTAAACCATACAGAGGCAGGCAGTTGTCATCCAGCATGTATCAGCAGCCTCGGTTTCTCTCTTTGCTGGCCAGGACAGCCTGTGGGATGCCCGCGGCTTATTTCACCTTCCTCCAGGATGCCTGAAACTGTCACAGATCACAGTGGGACAGCCATTCCACTAGCACATTTAGAGGCAATAAATACTTCTGGGCTTTCACAAAAAAGCAAAGCCAAACAAAACAGGAAGAATAGCTTTTTTGACAGTTTGAAAAAAGCTGATTAAGTTTTTTGCATTTCTTTGTTATAGAAGGTGGTAAGAAATGAGCTGTAGCACTGCAGTAATGAGGATCAGCTGACATTCTTTCTTCACTAACCTATGGCCTGGCTGGCACATGAACCAGTGCTAAAGCAGAGAGGGCTTGGTATCATTAAAACACACATTTTGTCAAACACCGGTTTTGAATTAGAATGGATTTTAAGATCAAAAATCCCATCACCACCACCACTTAGGCCTTCACAGAGTAAGGAAACTCTGCTCAAGCTACAGCAAGGCCTTACTGCCTTCTCACTAACTCTGCTCTTGGTCTTGGTGTTTAGCCTGGAGAAAAGAAAACTGACAGGGAACTTGGTTAATGTCTGCGAGTATCTAAAGGGACAGTGCCAAGAGGATGGATCCAGGCTCTTCCTGGTGGTGCAAAGCAATGGGACAAGAGGGGATGGGCAGAAACTGATGCACAGGAAGTTCCACCTGGATGTGAGGAAGAACTTCTTTACTGTGCAGGTGACCGAGCACTGGGACAGGTTGCCCAGAGAGTCTGTGGAGTCTCCTTCATTATTCAAGATGTGCCAACCCTCAGGTCTTTTTTCTAAGGAGAAGTGAGAACTCTTTCAGTTTTGAGTAGTGGGGTTTCTTCACAGTGGAGGCAATGCTTTATTCTTCTGAGATCCTGAACGAGCTTGATGTATCTTGTGCCCACAGGAGAGGGATTTACATCAGCCTCTGTGCCCCTGGAACCTTTCAGCCGAGGAAGCTCAGCCCCCTAGGGATGGCAGGTTCCTGTGCAGTTACCCACGCTACCAACAGTTTCTGTTTATTTTGGAGTGTTTCCAGTGGTGAGCCCTCTCCCTGCCTGTCAAGAGCCCAAAGGCAAGGAAAGCCCATTCAGTAGGGCTGCCCTGACTGTGGGCTTTTGCTCAGCCGTTGCTGAGGGTTTCATTTGGCTCTCTTATTGCCACTCAGAAATGCTCAATTTTAGTGGCTCAAGTCTCCTCGAGACATTTCAAGACAACTCTCAACCACTCCCCACTCAACCATTCCCCACTTTTCCCTTGCTGGAAAGCAAACATAGCTGCTATGCCATAGCTCCTGTTCTGAGGAGGCAAGGGGATGAAAACAGCCAGATCTCTGGTCTCTGCAAGCCAGGCGTCACAGATATATTTTCATGTGGCTCACATTTGCATGGGAAGATCCCACAGATTCAGTTTGTGAAATACCTCCCATATCCAGACTTCTCTCCATGTCTCCTCTTCCTCACCCAAGGTTCAAACTCAAACCTTGGTCTTGATTATCTATTTAATGCTCAAGAAAGGTATCCCAGACTATCCTTAAAAGCCTCTTGCCATGTGTCCAGGTCCAGATGCAACCTGTGGGCAGCCTCTAGCTTGGAAGGGAGCCAGAATTCACAGTGGACCCAGGCTGGTACTGGCACATGAGACACAGACGTAACCAGGAGAGGGATACCACCAAATAAAAACAGCAGCTCCATCACAGCTTCCAGTTCTTCTCCACCTTTCTGCAGCTTTGTCTGCTTTCAGAGTGCAGAGAACAGGGCACACACGCCATAGCACACCCCAGCAGAAGGTCAAAGTGAAAACAACCTCCTTTGGGCTTTAGCTGCTTTTGGCTCTTCCTTCTCCTGAAGCCTGGTCCCTTAAGACACCTAGCTTTCCCAGCCATCCCTCCATCCCGAGGCCAGTCCACAGCACTGGACTCCTCTTCTTTTGTCTTCCTGCTGAGCTGTCCTTCCCCATGGTGCTCGACAAACCTCTTCACCAGGACTTCTGCCCCACAGCCTGTCTCCACCCTGGCACAGCGGATGAGGTCTGTGCACTTCCTGAGTCACTGCGAGCCAGACAAGCAAAGCTCAGCCCTGAGGATCTGTCCAACCCTGACCATGCCAGCCACAGAGAAGAAAATAGCTCTGCTATCTTTTTCAGAGCAGGCTGCAGCTTCGTGCCTTCATTATGTATTACTCTTGTCACCAGCCAAAAAGCATGCAGGAAAACAGCCAAGCCTAGCTTATCAAAAGTGCCTGGTAAGAATATCTTGTGATTTAAAGCCTTGGCACAGCACACAGCACAGGCGAGTGCTTCCGCTGCAACTGTTTGAATTTTCCTGGCTATTTTGGAGGGAGGCCAGGGGGACCAGTCTCACCCTGAAGCTGGGCATGTGTGAGTGTCTTGCTGAACCAAGGCCAAAATTTCCCTAGAAGAAAAAAGGCAGAGCTTGTATAAGCATAAAAATCAACAACAACAAAAAACCATTACTCTCATTTCCATCAGGCATGGAAATGAGGAACAAATCTACAGTAAATTAGCTAGAGATGAGCATTTGGATTCAGATTTCATTAGCTTGCACATCTGGTTAAAATGAAGCATGATTTATTGCAAGCTCTAAGGAGATTTATGGGCCTCTATTAAGTGATTAGGGAGAGGAGTCTCCCTCCTCCCCCAATCACTTTGTTTCCTGTTTTAATTTCATAATGGCCAGTTTGAAATTTCCACAAACACTAGTGGGATCTGTTTTCCCTCATGGGCCTTCACTCCACCTTCTTTGATAATGGAAGACTTGACAAGGTAGCAGCCTTTAGCAGAAGGTTGTTGGCACAGCCCTGGGCACAGTCTGCCAGGATGGACTCGGCAGTGCTGCGGAGGGCAGGTCTGCCCTGATGGGGAAGATCTTCTGTACCCAGAAAGAGAGCACAGCATTTATAAAAAGTCACTCTTTCATATTAATGAAGTGGCTTGCACTAAGTGGGCGTATAGCTAAGCTGAGCACCAGCTGATGGTGACATTAAGCACCTGAGGGTGGGGGTGGCAGTGCCCGCCATGGGATGCTCTGGGGAGCTGCAGGTGCTGGGATTTTTCCACCACCAAGCCCTGTTCTCCTGTGCCATCCTTGCCAGGCTGCTGGAGTTCTCAGCCAGCCCATGGGCCCCACATTTTACGCCCCAAGACTGCAGGGTGCTGCAGTCTGCATAGCCCCATGGCAGACAGGTAGGGGTAGTCCAATCCATCGCTTCCTTTCACAGCAATTCTGGGTCCCTAAATAATGTGATTTTTAAGCCTGATATTGTAAAATTTGCCCAAAAGGCAGCGTCCATCCTCCTGGGGGGAAACTTGTGGGGTAAGGTTCATGTCCCTTGTCAGGTGCCCAAGAGTACAGAAAGGTAAAGGTGGCTCCAAACAAGCCCCATGTATGTCATTGTTTACTCCTAACAAAAGTTCAGCCGGCAGTGTTAGGTGTGTGAGGGAGAAATTAAGCAGCCGTGGGTTTCATGTGGCAGCTAGAGCTGAATGTACTCAGTTACTGCTCAAGCCCACACAGTGAGGCTGTGGAAGAGATACATGCATAATTCATATACTTTTAATTAAATGGTAACATCTTTCAATATATTGAATTTACTGCAATTACATTTATCGTAATTACATTTATCTCTTCACACACTTTGACCTACTGAAGCATCACTTTTTTTTCTCTCAGTTACAATATGAGTATAAACAACACTAATTGGACTTTAGGACTAGATGTGATAAAGGAGGCCTGGAGCTGTTCAAGACTGTCCCCACTGGAGAGACCAGGGCCAGGACAGGGATGCCCAAGGGCCACTGAGGGAGATAGAAGCTGCCCTGAGCTGACCCACAGCTGCAGGGAACAAGTCCTGCATACCCTAAAGCTCCTCTCTGAGGCTTGGATACAGTGTGCTTGTAAGGGTTTTCAAGCAAGAAAAGCTGTCCTGCAGGAGCTTTGTTCAAGGAGAGACCACAGTGCAGCCAGGGCTGTGCAAGCAGAGGTGAACAGGCCGGTGGGAACACGGCTTTGGGATTGGCAGAGGTGGCCCTTGGAGATCAACTGAACCACCTCAGTGCTGCACGAAGATCTCGTTCAGGAGAAGGGAGTCCCTAGAAAGTGGAGCCTGGAGCTTTTGCCATTGAATGTGCAGGTAATGCACACAGCTAAGAGATGTGTCACCTCTGAGGAACAGGCTGCTGAGACCCACCATGGCACGTTCTTCCCTGCCAAACTCCCTGCTCAGCTCCCCACAGTCTGTGATGGGATCTCTTGGGTGCAGTGCAGGGTCAGTGTCTGGGTCTGCTGGGCTGGGCAGGCCATGGCACAGCTGTGCTGGGCACCACTCGTGTGTGGGAAGATGCTTCAAGGCACCAAGGATGGGCCACAGGACTGGCAATGCAAGGGTTCAAGTCACTGCACTGATTCAGCTTTTCCAGAGAGGAAACCTAAGTTGTGTTGCTGGGGAAGGATGGGAGGTAGAGGGTGAAGAGAGGAGACATCTCCATCTTCCACCACATCCCCCATTTCTTTCCAGTGCTTCAAAGTTTAGCACAGCAATACGGAGCAGCACAGCTAAAGGCCTCAGGGAAGGGATAAAAGGGTGGTCATTGCTACCATATAGGATTATGGGGAGGACAGGGAGGCTGCAAAAATACCCTGTCTGAAGCAAGAAGAAAGGAAGGAGGGGAGGGAGGGAGGGAAGGAAGGAAGGAAGGAAGGCAGGAAGGAAGGAAGGACGGAGGGAAGGAGCTAGGGAAGGAAGGTGACTTCTGTCACGCTTCTTAAGGGTGCCTCCATTCACTAAGGCCTCACTGATAAAATGGAGTTTAAGCACCCAAGATACAAGAGCAAAATCACTCACTTCAAGGGTCGGGCAAATGATAATATTCTCTCTTTAACACTACTCCTCTGTGTCCTTCTCTGGTGCCATGGAATAGGCAGGAGTGTCGCTGAGGCTGAGCAGTGTACCCCCAGATATTTACTGGACTTGATGTGAGCCCCTGCAGCCCTGGCTGACGGCAGACCTCACCAACCAGCTGGTCTCTAATGAGAGATCACCTCATGGAGGTTTCCTGGATGGCAGGAAAACCTATTGTGCTGTAATGCCTGTTAGACACTGGACCCAGGAGCTGGAGAGATGAGTGAGACACAGAGGAAGGGTAGAAAAGTGCGAATGGAGGAGCACCTACTGAGGGTTAGGGAAAGCAAGACCTGGCAAGGGCCTTCAAATAGGCAAAAGTTTTTCAACTGGAAAGCCAACAAAGCCACAGAGTGCTTGTGTGGGAGGGGTGCTCACAAGGGTAAAGGAAGCAGGCACCCATGAACCAGTCTGTGAGGGAGTGCCGAGCAGAGGAGGGAGGAGGATTAGCAGGATGGCATGGAAAGGTATTAAGGGGCTGAGAGGCAAGTCCTTGGAGGAGGTACCTTCTGTTCCCGGTGGCTCACAATAACCAGGGCAAGTTGTCAGGAACATAGACTGAGCCTTGGCATGTTGAGCTGGAAGTGGAAAAACGGGAGTGCTCTTGGGCTGCGGAGCTATGGCAGCTCCAGCACTTCCCCTCCCTGTCTTCATAGGCCGGCAGCCTTGGTGGAGGTGCTCTCAGGGGCTGCCGTGCTCGCCTTGCCACAGAGGAGCTGTGAGCCGGTGTGACAAGGGCATGGCCGTCCTCGTTCCGAGCAGGCGCGTGCACTGCCACAGGCACCGGCTGCTGCTCCGCTGCAGACCTTGCTCTGCTCCTTCAGCACAGATTGGTCCTGTGGGGGTTAGTCCGCTTCGGAGGGCACAAGCTTGAAATGTCTTTGCAGGAGGGAGGAGTGAGCAGTCTCACAGTGATGCCTCTACCAGTAAGTCCCTAATTTTGGCACCCAGGAAGAGGGCAGCTCACACTGAGCTTTCTGCCCAGAACCTCATGCATCTACTCATGGCCTCACAACATGGACACAAGGCAGCCTCCAAAACCTCCAGAGCCTCAGCTCTTGTGGGTACCTCTTGCACACACAAGCACCACAGCTCTCAGCCTCAACAGCCCCAAACCCTCTCTGGGTGGCCATGGAGCTGCAAATAGCTCCCAGCAAGGCAGTGCACATCCCATCTTGGAGAATGAAGAGGTTGAGTCAGCCACAGCAAAAAATCCACCCCAGGAAGGACAGAAGTGCTGGGTGGTATTAGCACTCCTCCCTCAAAAAAAACCCCCATCCAATCCTTGTCATCTCATGCCAAGCCACCTTGTGCCCTTGTCAATCCTGGCATTGCTGGAATGGGGTCAGTAGCCAGGGCAGACCATGAGACAATTAGCACAGAAATCACTTTTTTGTTGTTATTTTTGAGAGCAGCAAGGCAAATAATTAAAAAAAAATAAGATATTTGAGTTCTTCACATCATTGTGTCCCTGGGATGCTGAGCATCACTGACCCAGTATCTTTCAAGAAAAGAATTTTTGCTGTGGTTTTTCATAGATTTCCAAAAGAATTTACTAATGAAAGGCAGAGGAAGAACAAAGCAGGAGGGTTAAATTGTTCCCCGCTTGAAGAACTGAATAATCACTGCATGAAACAGTAAAAATCCATGTGGCTTTTATGCCACTCTGATGACAGAGCTGAGCACACACTGGCATTATATAGAGCACACACACACTGTAGAAATGCTCAATATGCTCATTAAAAAGTAACATAATTAGTATCAATTGCATATTGCTTATGTAATGAGGCAATTTTATATATGTAATTTTAAAATAAAGTAAAAAGGCAAATAATGTTTTAGGCAGTACTTTGCCATCAGGCTACCCAGCAGGAGACAGTGTGGGTTTTTTGCTGCTCTCTTTTTTGCTGTTTTCCCCTGTTCTCCTGACCATCATAGACCCTGAAGACTGGTGAGGAGACACCTCACAGACCATATGTGCTACTGGCAGCACGTAAGACGTGGTTGTAATGGTCAGGGTTGCCAAACACATCTGATGCCACAGCTGAAAGGATCCTATTTTTGGCTTCTCACAAAAAGGGCAAGCCTGCCCTCCTCATCCGACAACCAAGGGCTGGGATGCTCCCATGAACCTGTCCTGGGGTGGCTGGGAAAGGGCAATAGTTGATCTTTTATTTCCCTCATTCTCTGGCATATCCTCCTGTACATCTGGACACAACCAGACCTGACTCTGGGTTTGCTACAGGGTTGACCTTCAGGTCAAGTTGCACTTGGGCACGGGGATGCTGGTGCTGGCCAGCCCCAAAGGCCTCACTGTGCTGGGCAAAGGCATGGCTGCACCCTTCATGAAGCTTGGGGTCTCCTGCACCCACCTGCATCTGCACCCACCTGCATCTGCACCCTGATGGGTGCCTTCACAGCCAGGCTGAAACCATTGCCTTACTCTCCCCCTGCCCCAGCTTAACAGTGCCTGCATGCAAAGTCTGCTTTCTGCTGGAGAAAGCATGTCCCAGAGACACAGAATTAATCTCAATGACTTCACACTCAGTCTCATAGATCAGTCATCTGATAACGAACCAAAAGATTGTTCAGATTTACATCTCTGAAGTCCCCATGCGTCTCCATTGCAGCTGAATTCCACAAGAGTATTTGCCGACCTTTCAGTGCACAGCTTCTCATTCCACTGCACCTCAGAACACTGTTCTTTAGCAAAGACCTGTATTAAAGAGAATTAATTAACTAGGTTTGCTGTCTGGGTAATCAATTTTCTTGGTATAAATTGAGTAGCGTTGGAAGAATGCTGATCTGTTGCTCCTCTGATTTCCCCGCACAGAGATTAAAAATAGAAGAAGATCCAGATGGAGAAATTGGGTTGGGATCAGATTTCTTCTGAATACAGAGTTTTGGCAACCTCAGAAAATGGGGTGAACGTTGCTGAGATTTAATTCCCTAAGTGCACTGGGAAAGTTAATGTCAAATCGTCCTGATTTAGAGATCTTTGAAGGAAAGGGAAATGTTTCATTTTGAAACAACTTTTCATTTAGACATTGAAAGAAAGGCAAAATCAAGGGCAAAAATCTGAATGAAATGTTTTAATTGTGTTTGAAAAAAATTAAAGTGAACAGGCTTTGTTTGTTGTGGTTTTTTTGGTGGGTATGTTTTTAAATTTTCCTCGATGGAGCAGTTTAACAACTTGGTGTCTCTCAGCCCTGTGTGGACCATTCCTCCCCACCCCTTCCACTCTAGTAATGCTTTTTGCTGCCTTTTGAGCCCTAGATGAAATTCCAAAAACCTGCCAAGTTTTGTGTTTGTCTGCCTTGATCCTGCAAGTGTTTTTCTGGCTCTGGTATTCAGCAAAGTGTGCCCCACCTAATAACCCCACAAATGATTGACATCCCACAAAACTGGACTATAACTTTAAGCTGGAGTAAACCCTCTGGGCCTTATGAAGAAATTCTCTCTCTGTTTTTAATTTGGGTTGTAATTTTTTATGATGGTGGATCCACTTTACTAGCAAGCAAATGTTTCCTTTAATTGGCATGTTGCCCCTTGCCTCCTAAATGATTGGTTTGACTACAAATTGCTCAGACTCTGTGATTTATTTTTCATTTCTTTTATTGCAGGCATGAATACAGGAACAGGTAAACAGCTGAGCCGTAAAAGTTTCTCTTTAGGCATGTTTTCAACAAAATGCCATCATACACTGTCTGATGATACACGCTGCTACTCAGATGAAACAAAATGGTGCGAGCAGTCTTGCTTTAAAGCTGCTACCCACCACTCAATGCTGCAGCTGCCAAAGAAGCCTTCTCCTCCACTTACTCTCTATCTTCCCTCCTTCTCCACGTCATCTACAGCTTCTTTTACGGCACTTAACTTTACAAAACACAGTTGTGAGGCTAATCTTACATGCAATTACAGATCAGTCTCAGTATATTTATTGCAAACTCCTTGAACATCAGGACATTAAAAAAAAAAAAAGAAAAAGAAAGAAAAAATATTCCATTGCATAATTACAAGTAGGTTTTTTGTAGCAAATGAACCAGAAATGTATTCAGAAAAAATAAATAAATAAAACCAAAGGCTATTTGTAAACAGTTCAAACAAAACATGATGCTGCCTCCAATGAAACATTTCACTGCATTGCCAGCTCTGTTTCAAATGGGCACGTAGGCATCCTGTTGCAAGAGATTGAAGCCACGATCTGAAACTTTGGAGGAGTTAATTTTCAAATTTTGCACTTCCAGGGTCTGTGAAACATGGAAAGTCTGCACACATTGTGGGATCTGAGAGAGATGTGGAATCTCAACCAACATTTCCAAAGAAAACCCAGTTATTCCTTTTAAAACAAAATAGTGGAAACAGCTGAGCCGCACAAAAACGAAGCACAATTGGTTGGCTTCCATAAGAGACTGCAAAATGAGAAAATATTTAACTCCTTGCATAGCTATTTAAATGGCCAATAAATTTTGCTGGAATCACCCAAACATGACAACATTGAATTCCGCTGCTTAGAGACTTCACGCTGAAAAGCTGGGATCTGCTGCCGGGGTCAGAGCATCACTCGGGGCACTGCGAAAAGCCGGGGCCACCCCTGGTAGGCTCTGCCAGTGTGGCTACAGCAGGAGTTGTCATCAACCAGCTACTCCCAGGTGGAGCGCAGCTATAGCAAAGCCTCTGTGCTCATGTCGCTGTGAGTTATTATCCCAGCTCTCTGTTCTCCCACGAGGGATAAAAGCTGTTCTGACAAAAGGATATTTCTGGCAGGTTATTTACACCTAAGGCGCAAGGCTTTCTCTGGCAGAGCTGCGCCCATCACAAATCGTACCTCGAAGCTGAACCCTGGATGATGCAGCTGAGTCAGCAAGGGTTTGCAACGTAGACCTAACCAGAGGGACGGAAAGCAGGATTCATCTCACTTAACTTTAATCAGTATAAAGGTAGACACTTGAGTCAGAGGCACCTCCGGAAGACAGCTCCTTTCATCTCTCATCAGGTGAGAGCTGGGCATTTTAATGTTAGATGAGATGAACCCTTTCCCAGGAGAGCTGAAGAGACAAAATCCTTTCAGCCACCCTTTCCTGTCACCAGTTCTGGAGACCATGCTTCAGAAGGCTGCTGTTCAAATGCGTTATCTTTACACATGTCAATGTACATGATAATGATAGCCTGTGCTGGGCTTCATGCTGCCACAACTACATATGCAAGCTCATTAAAGCTAGCTCAGATACTTCTGCACTATTATATAGACATACCTTCAGGCAGAGTATCCTTTAACACCTGAAAAGTTAAATTGTAGAGGCAAATCTGGACTATCTGCCCCTTTGCAATATGTTCATGTTGACACTGTCTTGTTCACAGTAGTTTTGGGTAACAGGTGTCCTAACACTGTAATTCCCAACCAGAGGTGAGGCAGAAGTGTTTCTTCAGAGGATGTGAAAACTGAGATGCTGAAGCATGGCTGAAGAAGGTACATAGTAAGAAAGAACAAGGTGATGACATTCCACAGTTAAAAGTTTAGTCTGATATCAGTAAAACAGTTTTAATAAAGCTCCATTAGACTGCAGAATAGGAAACGGTGGCAGCCAGTGGATAAGACACTAAAACAAGACAAGGCAACGTACTTGGAGTTGTTCTGTAGAAAACGTCCCACAGAAACTAAGCAGCCACATGAGCCTTTCCCTCTTCTCCTGGTGGGAACCAAAGAAGGAGGAATCTCTGTCCTTCTTCAGCTATCCCAGAGCATGCCTCAGCTATAAAGACTTGGCCACATAAAGTAACCTTGGTTCACGGTTCTTGTTTTCCGGTTCTGACTATTTCAGCTGAAGAGATTTTATACAATGGGAGGAAAAATGATGCATTTAAAATAATAAACTAGTAAACTGTTTATGGGCCAGAACATCTGATGAGCTGGTCAGACTCAGGCATTCAGTTTTTTGAAAGGCTTTTGCTTATGTGACCAGACTGTCTTAACATGGGTAATTGGATCTGTTTTGCCCCCAAACCTGAAGGCATATTGTGGGTTCCTGAAGTTCACTCCATGGCAGTCAGTATGACTGAAGGGTATGTTCAGATTTTTTTCTGTTTGGTTTTTTTTTCCCTTCTTTTCCTTGACAATGACTTTGTGAAACTGTTGCCAGTTCAAACAGAATTGGCGGTTACCTAAAAGGCAGAAAACCAGATTCAGCTAGAGTCAGCACTGTGCCATTCTCAACCTTACTTCACTTTCCTCTCCCAAACCAGCATTTCTAGTTACAATTTTCTTTTGTTGTTTACAATTTGTTGTTCAGAATGCTCACTCTTGCTTGGACACAGGTGAAATGTGCTGCTGCTTCTCCCTCACCAATACCTTCTGGGAAGGGGTGAGAAAAGAGTAACAGGAAATTGCATTCTTTTGTGACTGTGCATTTTCCCCTCCTTTCTGATTTCCTCACAGGGATTTAATGTTCCTAACCAATTTTTAAGAACCCTGGATTGACAGAGCAGGGCATTAAAATATAAGGAACAGAAGTGTCCTAACGCTGCTACTGGAGGGTGAACAGCATACAAATGATATCTGATTACCTAGAAAAGTCACTGGAATGTTCTTATATCCACAGTCCAGGTGTGTTTTTGTAGCTCCTTGTGCCCACTGCTCATGTTGAGCCACTTGGTTAAATTTTGTAATGTGATTTTCTACCTAACATTTGTGCTGTGTATTTTGACCCAATTTATGCAACCAGAAAGTTTTGGGTTTGGTGGATTTAAATGGGAAACCTAATGCTAATTTCTTGTCCCAGCAAATATAAAATAGACAAGTCATGTTATACCTTCACACTGCAATCCACAGTCTTACAAAACTCTCCAGAACTCTCATTTCAGAAAAACAGCAGAAGATAACTCTGAAGGAAACCCAGTCTCACAGCAATCACTTCCCAGCCTCCACACAAACAGCTTAAGCTGAGATAAAGCCATCGTAATCAGTGCCAAATGAAGGGCAATCTTTTATCTTAATACAAATAAGAGAACATAGTGTACAGAGTAACAGAAAAATATACATCTTCAGCCATACAAAATGCACAAAAGCTTTCCCATTGAGAGAGTACCTTGTAGCTGACAGTCAGATCTTGTTAGTTTTCTAGATGACCCTGCACTACTGAACAAGGGGAAACAGAGACTTTTTTTTTCCCTAGGAAATAGTTGGTAGCATTACCTGTATACCATAAATTCCCTCCCTGTGGCTGAGGCTCTGCTAGTGCTGGACCACCCACCCCACCTCATGCCTGAGATAGCTCCACTGGATGTAGAGGCTGCTTGGGTGTTGGAGGTGAACAGGATGTATGGCCAGGCACACCCTCCACAGGTTAGCCAGGACATGTGTGCTGATCAGTAGAGTTAAAAATATGGGTATAGGCACAGCTATGCCATAAACTGTCATTGTTCTTGTTCTTTAAAGTGACCAGTCAATTCATGTCAGTCAGGAAGGTGGTTTATTTATCCATGAAGGAAAAAATTCTCCCTATGTGAGCTACGTCCACACTGCTGAGGCTCTGCAACCTTCAGTGCTGGGGCAGAAGACGTCTGAGCGTGGGCAAGCCTTAAAGCCTAGGCAAACTGGAGAAGGTAAAACTCCTCACTTACTTTAAAAAAGTCAGTATCAAGCTAGAAAGTCAGTAGCAAATTACTTTAAACAATGGATGTTTTTCATCCATTAATGGAAATACGGTAAGATTTAGTTGAAGGTTTAGGTCAAGGTGACAAACTATAGGGAGTATTGGGTGTGTATATCTGTATGGTGGGGTGTCTTTCCCCCTTGCAGCTATTTATATCTCTGAGTGAAGGTTAAGGTTAGGAATTTAATAAGACAGCCGTTTATTCTGTGGAGACTAACAGTCCTGGGGTTAGGATGTAATAATCATTCTTCTGCTTTAAAAATGGTTCTTTAACAAACAGCAGTAGCTCATTGCAATTTTCAGTTGTACAAAATGACATATTTTCTATGTTACTATCAAAATATTCTGCATAACATTAATTTCTGTGCACTTATTAACATATGTACAGAACAGTGTTTCCCAATAGAAATCAGTATGCTCCTTGCTGATCCTCTTTGACCTAGATTTACCAAAACCAAACCAGAAATTAATTGTGTTAATAGTATAAAATCTCAGGAGAGATAAAGGATTGAAGGTTTATTTCCCAGCAGCAAATGAATAAAGGAACTCCTTCAAGTTAGAGTCTAGCCGAGACGTGATTTTAACCAACCGTGGTGAATCCAGGCGAGCCAGGAATATCACACATTTTCCCGATGCATTATGTTGAGTACACAGAAGCAGAGGAATGTAAACAGACAGAAGGCACATGAAAGGCCCCAATCCATTCTCCATCTGACGGAAGTGCGAATTTCATAATTCTGTCATCAAGAGTCTTTTCATCATTTTCTCTCTCTCAAGTTCACGCCTCAGAGTCTCAGCACTGTGTAATTAATGCACAAACAGCCAATTATGGGAACAACAATAAGTCTCAGATTTCAATTTAAAATAATTAACATTTTCAAAATACCAAAGGAGGGGAATAAAAGGTCAGACTCAATTCAGTGAAAAAGCTGGTAACTGATGGCTGATTCAAAAACAAGTATCGCTTGATATTTCTGAAGAGCAAACAGAGGCAAGAAGAAGGATATAAAAATATCCACATGGCAAAACAGTTTATAATTTCATCTAACCCCCATTAAAGGCTAGTGATTTCAAAGGAAGCTGGACTAGGACTCTAAAAATGGAGCAGCTACAGCAAATGCCATCATGGAAGACTACTGTTACAGCCTTCTGCTCCATGGTGTGGTCTGGTACTGAGGGATGTCTATATACATAGATATATAGATATGCTGAATTTACCACAGTCCTGCCACATATCAGGATGTGGGAATCAGAGCCTGAAGTCCCTGCTCTCACCAATTCACTCCAGAGCCCAGAGGCTTTTTAACCCTGGGAATGCCTTGGGTAAGTGATTCAATTTCTGAAACTGTTTACTGTGCTGTTCTGAAAGTTATGTATCTCACACTTGTACCAGAGTTTGGAGATTTAAACTGCATTGCAGAAACCTTGCAGCCCATGAATGGACAAGCAGGAATAGAATCACCCACATGTGTTTGAGACATCCTACAGAAGCTGAGTTCAGCATTACAGCTTCAGAATTACATTTTTACTGGAATGATAAATTTTTAGATGAGTTAGCAATGTTGAACAAGTGTGCAGGTGCAATTAACCAACATCTGCAAAAAATAATTAACGACCAAAAATGGGAATTGACTATGAATCCAAAAGTAAAAAAGACTCATTTATTATGATGTCAAAGAAATACTTTTCATAAGCCTAGGACTATTTATGCTCTAGAAATACTGAGTATATCCACTGCTACATTTATATTCAGTAAATTATCAGCTTGAGAAGTTCAGCTTTGATTAAATTATAGAATAAGAAACCAGCATGCAAAATCAGTAGGATGAAAGAAAAGAAAACTGAAAAGAGTCTGCCTGTGGAAAGGTGGTATAGTTTGTTGTTTCTCTGAGAAATTACAAGACCACTGTAGCGTGACATTACTAAAAAAAAAAAAAAAAAAAAGGAACAAGAAAGCCAATGCCTGTTTTTCATTTAGAAGAACAGACATTTCTCAACTTTATCTTTCCCCCGTGGACATCTAATTTCAAAAACCAAATTGTAACAGCAATTTAAAACAAAACCTTTGTGGTTCAGACAAAATGACTTGCCTGAGGAAAATCTGCACAACCCTTTCTCTTCAGGCCATTGGCCACAGAAATGGTACACTGCTGGCTGCAGCAGTTAATTAAGGTGGGCTTTTTTTTAATCTCAGAGCATGACAGTATGAGTTACAGCTATTTCTTTACATGACCCACCAATTCTGAAGTAGTCAAGCAATAATCTTTTGGTATAAGAGAAAATTACACTTTATGGTAATTATGACAGAAAAAGGGTAATCAAGCTGATTCCTTTAATGCAGAGAGCATCACAGTATTTCTGTGAAGGAACTGCACAGTACCTGTCTGCCAGCGAAATGGGCTTATGTGACGTGTACACTGTCTGGACGGTTGGAGTCGGTATAGTCTCTGCCAGAGACCTCAGGACAGGTGATGGAGACACCAGCGTAATCTTAGGAGATGACTGCACCCCACAGCACTGTAATTTGCTGTCTGCAAATTCTGCCTACAAAAAGAAGTATGTAAAGGAAAAGAAAAGAAAGAAAAACATGTAAATTAGCTTCTACTGGCCTTGCCATCCTTCACTATCCAGTTCATTGCCAAGCACTCAGTAACAGAAACTAAGAATGAGAACAAATGGGAGGCTGTGGCTATCACCTCTCAGTGCAACCTCTGCAGATGCTGGACAGCCACCTCTTTTGATGCCTGAGGCACAAGCCTGACTGCAACATGCACTAGGTGAGATGACACTGCACGCATGGGACTGGCAGCGTTCAGGTAAAAAACATAATCAGTTTGAAGAATGACACAATTATTGCATTTTCCCTAAAAATGATGCAGAATCTTGACAACATGAGATTTCTGGAATATTCTTCAGGAATCCTATACAATTTGCTGGTGGGTCCTCTAACTACTCTGTATTTTGTTAACAGCTGGGAATCTGGGCTTTTAGGAGCCCAGGTTTTGAAATCTCCACCCCTTTCCCACATTTGCCAACTGGAAAATGCCTCAAGAGAAATATTTTTGCAGTATCCAGTGACGGGCAATGTTAAAGCAATATTGGAAGTGCAGATTTAAGACAAAGAGCAATCAACAATCTCCTGTCTTTCATGTGAGGCATATCAGCACAGCAATATTACAGCAAAGACTGGGCTACCCTTACAACCAGACGGGGAGGATCCCTAACAATGAAACAGCCCTGTCTTGTTCTTTGGCATGGGCTATTGGTCATGTTGTCAACTGCAGTTGTCAGTGTGTCAGGATCATTAGAACACACTCCTACTGGTATCAGCTCCATTTCTTCCTTGGTGACTTTTTCTTCTGGACCTGATTCACAGTCTAAGGCAGGGAGGAAGAAAAGTCACCATCATAAGGAAGCAGATATTTGAAGAGCAACCTTTATTTTTTTTTTGGTCTCAATTATTTCTCAAATTCTGCAAGCCTCTGCAAGTGATTCACAAACATAGTTTAAACAGTGGGAAAACTATCTGAGCCCAGGAAAGACCGGCTCTGTTAGGTATGCTTGCTTATTGTCACTTTTTAACATGTCTAAACACATCTGTTATGATCCAAAATAACCTCTTAAGCAAAAGGAATTCCATTAATTCCGCAAAATTAGTAAAATGGAAAAATGTAAATTCAACTAAAGAAACTCTCCTGTGTGTAAATAATTACTAACATAAGCTGTTCAAAATTCTCTGTCATTCAGCTTTTAAAACTCAACCTTAACCTTTACAGGGGTATGAAATTTGGTGTTACTCATACAGGATCCCTGTGCTCTGAAGACTGCCAGATCTTACTCTATGGCATGAGAAGACATCACTCTGAAGCTGATGTAAATTCTCCCAGCCTCACTGAAATCAGTAGAGTGATGACAAACTACACTTGCTGAAGAATTGCCTTGAGTCCCATAGTGTGTTTGCTCTGGATGATTATTTTACAGTAGATATCCAAAGCATCTTTTTGTAGATATATCTGATTGCATGGTACACTTAAGCCAAATATTTAACTGGTCTAAACAGATATCATTTCATTAATTTAAATCTATGTGACTTACACCTGCCTGAGAATATGGCCATCATGCCTGCCATTTTTCTATGGAAAACACTGAAATTCAGAGGATTCCTGGCTTGAAGATTATATTTAAACATTCCAGGTAACCAAGTCATCTAATTTTTCATCTGATCAAATCAACATAACTTCATATACACCACCAAATTTGAAGCTGTACATGGAAGGTAAAGCCTTCTAAATGTCACTCTTCATAATCCTTTTCCTGCTTAATAACATTTCAATATTTTCTTCCAAGAAGAAAAAAAAAAAAAGAAGGGAAGGGGAAGGGGAAGCAAGGAAAGGAAACAAAAAAAAGAAAACAAAAAAAAGAACACAAAAAAAGAAAACAATTAACAAACATTACCATCTGGGTCTGTGTGTGACTGGAGACCATTCAGAGTTAGATCTGCCTGCATGTCCCAGTTACCCTTCCCTTACAGATCCTGCCTGTGGTGTAGCTCTCTTCAAGCCCTCAGCAGTCCATCAGGATGATCTGAAGTGCTGCTGTGGAGAGACAGCTCCCTTTGGGCTGGGACAGAGGGCCACGAAACACAGGACCAAATCCCACCTAGCCCTCCTAATAGTTTTCACATCTGTTTGCAGTCCCGTAGGTAGCTGCTTGTTTGCACAGA
The DNA here is from genome assembly GCA_013397915.1 of Daphoenositta chrysoptera. Lineage (NCBI taxonomy): Eukaryota > Metazoa > Chordata > Aves > Passeriformes > Daphoenositta > Daphoenositta chrysoptera. The sequence continues at coordinate 970,202 of VZRO01001570.1, read as the reverse complement.
TATTTATACATAACTCACTAAAAGGAATGTATGGGATCATGTGATGGATCATACTTCATTAGGTTTTTATTGCAATGGTATTTTAAATATTTGTGATCTGGATTTTGCCCTCCACCCTGCCCAGGGAAATGAAAGTCTATGGGGAGAAGATAGGATTTTTTAAAAATTAGTTTAAATTTTGCTTTGCTTCTTTTCTCCTGACAGAACATAACAAAAATTCAACATTTGAATTTGCCATGAAATTGCAAATTTCTGCAATATGGAAATTGCAGAAATTCCGTGGGTAAGTATATCAGTATACCTTCTGTTTGTATTTTAGAGTTCTGACCCCCCAATTATGAAAATATATGTTATATAGCCCTCCTAAATTTTGCTTTCATCCTAACTGTCAGAGACAAGAAGAACGTCTGACAATCAACACTATTTAGTGGGAAAAGCTATTTTTGGGGTGCATCGTTTTGCTTAGATAAAGGAGTACTGTGAAAGACACAAGCACTGTAACTTTGGGTTAGCTTTTATCACAGTTGTACTGTCTGGACTTGGCTGACATAATGAAATATTGCAGTGACATTCCTGTGTACTTTCAAATGCTTTTAATTAGAGCTCAGTTGTGGCACTTACACAGCTTGGGGAGGCTAACTAACTCTGAATTTAAAATACCTATTTGGAGAAAAAACACATTTACATAAAAGCCCATGATCAGGTTTATTGTGAAAGAAAAGCCTCTTTCTTTAAATCATTAAATACAGACAGAACCTTCTCATGACCCAACAGTGAATGAAGTTACTTATCTTGGATTATATACCAGATATAGATTGCTGCAACCAGTAAAATTTAAGGTCGAAGTCTGAAATGCTTCATTTTGCAAATGTATCTTAAAAATTGTAAGTCATTATACATGGGGTTTATAAACAGAGTGCTTTTTAAAAAGTAGTTAATTTTGTCATACTTTTTCTGTCATCCTTATTACATAATGCCTCTATCACTAAAGCACAATTTCAATCGTGCTTACTTTTTAAATTGCCAGATAATTGTTTTCTGTTTGTATACAGTTTACCTCACCAAAATCCCTAAGTCACGTCTTCTGTGAAAATTTAGCAAGAATGTAGTTCAATATTGGATTCAAGTTCTTAGGTAAACATGACAGTTTATACAAGGATACCATTGTAGTCATTCACATACTAAGTATAATTCTTCTTTAAAATTCCAATGTAAATTCAATGAAAATCAGGGCCTTCTTTGTGACGGCACAGCAGGTGGTTTCAGGCAGGAGGCCATGCAATTGCTAGACAGAGGACTAAGTCTTCCCATTCCCTTACTGCTCCCTGTAAAGATGTTATGGAGCTTCACAAGTGTCCTCTACAGTCCTGAACTGAGCAGCATTTTGGGACCAACTTCTTCAGTGGTGAGCCTTGACCTTTAACTCTTAGTTCTCTGTCTAGTAAGCAGCAATGTCTGAATGCAGGCAGCATTTTGTATTAAGGGAATATTTAACTGCTTTGTACTCTAATTTCTACTTGGAATTTATATTTTTTTAATTTTTTTTCAGGACTGCTTAGTGCATAGATTTCTGACACTTAAAAATCAGTTGGAATTGTGTTAAAACACAGTTTTTTAGTTGCACATTCTACTTACAGAAAACTGTGGTACTGTTGTAAAGGGATCGAAAAAAGGATTAGATGTATCAGCAGGGAATGTCTTTATCTTTAAAAAAGATAAAGAAAAAGATGTTACTTTCAGAGCATAAAAAAGCAAAAGAAAAAAAGCAGCAAAGCATTGCAACTACAGTGACATATCCAACAAATCAGAGCAGTTCAGCAGTGCTTGGACCAGACCCAAAAAAGATCCCTCCAAAAATGCATACAGAAACCTGATGATGAATAGTCAAAGCATAAATATGAAAACTTGATAAAGTAATTTTACCATGTAATTAAATCTGTTGAGCAAATACAGAGCTGGTTGCATACAATATATCTTCCAATTCTGTCACCAGAATTATGTGATTCCTTCAGCCAGCAATACATTTTAAGATATGCAATATGAAGTGCAGGAGCAAATTTTTCTATACAGGAAATTTGGCTAAAGAACTTGTGCTTTAAATATTTTAGACTTCCAAATTTTCACTTACACCATTGCTGCCAAAGACAAACAATCACGCCATGTGGGATCAAAAGAAAATCATATATTAAAAAACCACAGGGACAGCTGTTTGTTTCAGGCAGCTACGAGGCCCTGTGTTGAGAGGAGGGCTGTGGATAAAGGATGACCCTTGCAGGTTTTTTGAAAAGTGCATGGAGACAAAGAGAAGAGAGACCAACACATCCATCTGCCGAGAGGGCTTGGTCCATGAGGATATAGTCACTGGTGTGACCAGACCCTGCTGGAAGTCACTTCTGCCCTTAAAGTAGTTTCAGACATTAGCTGAAATTAAAAATATATTAAAAGCAGCAACAATCTCGGTCCCACTTCATTATGAATGCTGTTTCTCACTATTTTCCTTTTTAGAATGCAGACATTATTTGTTCATTCAGAGAGGACAAAATAGCAAATAAACATATGAGTTTTGAACTGCACTTCATGCTTTCCCTTTGGAAAATCACATTTTTCACTGTAAAGGTGTGTTTTTCACTTTATTACAGAAACTGCTGCGCATTGGTTTGTTATGCATGTCTTCAATCATAATTTACTAACTACAGCTATACAACCGTTGTTCAATAATGAGGAAAGCTACCCTGAGGGCCCTGAGTCCCTGTAGGCCAAAGAAAAACCTGGAATTATGACATCAAATATAATTAAGTTAATGTACAGTGTTTATTTTGCAAATAAAATAACAGTAACATATTGGCTTATAAGAGTACCAAGGGAAATTACCAGCTATCTGTGGGCTCGCTTCTGCAAACATGTGGAATTAAGCTTAGCATTAATTGTCAGGCTTCTTACACATGAGAAGTATGGATAGCAAAGATACAGTCAAGCATGTAAATAACTTTTTAACAGAATAAAGGTGTTTGTGAACCAATTACACAGGAGTAAATGAACTAACAGCTCTGCAAAGGACAAATTATTTCAAATCACAATTTTCTATGCAAACTTATTACAGGAAGTTTCACAGTCCTTTTACAGTCCTACATTCATGTCTGTTAGCAAAGTGTATGTATGTCTGCTTTATTGGTGATTGAACCTAACTCATTGGACTGACACAGTAGCTCCTCACAAGTTTGTTATGTTAGGCTATACCCACAGCCAAATCTGGGCAGCTGTAGCATGTCTCACTCTTTTGAGAGACAGCAAATACCCATGAGCCCAGGCTGACATTCTCAGGTTATGAAGGGTTTACAATATGATGTCACAGTACAAAGTACAAGTGTACTCAGTTACAAATAAAATTTTTGAGCCAAAGACAAATAGGGATGGGAAGCTGGCTGCTCGTGTGCAGAATGAGTTTGATATCCCATAGCTAAAATCTCTCTAATTTTGGTGGTTAGTCTCATTAAGGAAATGAAACACAGTTACTGAATGCAGGAAAGAAAAATTATGCAGAATAATACTCGAGAGTCCACTGAGATCTGGGAGCAGAGGCACATAACAGGAGTCAGGCTGATCACATGCTGTGACCCACAGCCGTGCAGAGTACCCTCCTGCAAAACCAGCACTTCAATCTGTGGATGTGCATGAGGCCAGCCTATGTACCAAAACAGGGCAAGAAATGGTTAATCCGGTTTAGTTATCAGTGTGAGTCCCTCTCTCGGGGAGCTATGCTTTTTTAATCTTGAGAATAGAACAATACCAAAAATGAAAGGTTCTCTGGATTCTAAATCCCTCAGTTTCTGGCCTTTTAAACAAAGTAGAAAGAGAAATTAGGGAACAGAAGGGAAAAAACCCATACCTGTGTTCAATTTAATAGTGACAAACAGAAACCATCCTGCTTAGTCTTTAGGATTAACTCGTTCTTCCCCTTATATTTTTTGCCTCTGAGAACAGGCCACTGTTACTCAAAAGTCACAGCAGAGTTTATTGGTTTGGTTCAGGCCTTGAGATTGTTGCTGCCAGCTTCCATAGGCAAGGCAGAGAGACAACACTGTTGTTGCCTCTTCAGCATTGGCAAGAAGCTCTTAACTATTAATGGCTTGGCTCTTCTAAGCAGGAAGTTGGTACAACATCCTCATCCATACAATAGCAGAAAAAAATCCCATATATTCAAGAATATTTTTCAGACAGAGGATATGCAGGATGGGGAGACAGCAGTGTGGAAAAAATCACTTAAAAAATTGGTTTACGTGAAACTTGATTTGGAAATTTGAAATGTCTTTTCAATCAGGAATATACTTTGCCTACTTTGACCTAACTGTCCTGCATGTTCACCAAGGCCAGCAGTAGCAGTTGCCAGCACCTGGAAAGGGGAAGAAAACCCTGTGATTCCCACCCCACCACACAAGGAAAGCAGTGTGAATCTCTTCCTTACCCTTGCACTGGAGTTGAGTTAAACAACTCCCTGACCAGAACCTAAATGTTATGCCTCCCCCACGCAGCCTCTCTCCCTGCCCTCGGAGGAAGGCAAACCATACCTTTAAATATCCCCTAACTCACATGGCAGAAGCAGACCCTCTAATTTTCCAGGGTGCTTTCTTCTTCCTGCTGTGACAGCATCAATTGAAAGATGCCACCTAGGAACTGAGAAAGAAAGAAGGGCAGAGCCAACTCTACCACCTACTTCAAAGCTGCAGTTCCTCCAGCCTCTGGAGACCTTCAGCAGCTTCCAGGCTTTACCTGGGATGGCAGACACAAAGTGAAAAGGAAGAGGGAAGAGGAGGTCGGCAATTCCATGGGCAGATCAGTCTCATGAAGCTGAACTTTAGCTGCTCAGAGCAGTAAAACACAGTAGCTGCCAGTGTGTGGATTGCCTATAGACCAGAGTGAGGTTTGCTGTCTGCTCTGGTATGAAGAAAAACAAGTGACATCTTTGAATTTTACAGCTGGGCACAATTCCTCTTATGGCAGATGGAGCAGCAAGCACGTCCACATTGCTCAGATGGGCATTTTCTGGTACAGTCAGGCTCTTCCACAGGACCAAAAGGGACTAACTGGTGTCACAGGGGCTACAGAAACACCATGAGCAACAAGAGGTTAGAGCTGTGCTCTCCTCAACAGCACAGACAGGCTTTTAACTCCAAAACTTGATTTCAAGCACACTTGCTCTCTCTGCAGGAGTGCCAACAGTCTTGCAGCCAAAGTCACAGCTATAAAACAACTTTTAAGGCAGCCCCATGAGTAACTGTCAGGTTGCAGGGGCATGGCATGAAAGGAGAGTGAAGAAGATTGGCATTCCAGCAGCATCTCACATGCTTGTTCCATAACCTGAAATGCCCCTTGCTTGAAAGGTCAGGGTGTATTACCATAGCAGAACTACTTTGGACAAGTAGCTCCTTGTCTGAAATATTTAGCTTGGCAAGTCGAGAATTTACTAAGCTTAAAAGAACAGTTGACTCTCATAAAAAAAAAAAAAAAAAAAAAAAAAAAAAAAAAAAAAAAAAAAAGAAGATAGAGAGAAAAGAAAGAAAAAAGAAAAGAATAATAAAGAAAGGATCAGCATAGTCTCAGGAGAAATCCAATGGTTGAGTAATCTTTAAGGTGAAAAATCTGAAAACCAGTCAGATATAACAGTCACATTGATTTTGTGGCAAAATGAGCAAAAATTTATTTCTCTGTGGAGAATTTTCTGCTACTACTCAAAAATTATTTTTGCATAATTAGCTGTCCATTGGGGTAACATATTTTGGAGGAATCTTGGCCACAACCAGAAACAATTAACAGCACTGATTTTCCTTGATATTTATACTACAAGGGAGAATGAAGAAGGGTGAAGGGAAAAAAAAGAGCAAAAAGACAAGAACCTTCCCCTTTTCTTTGCATTTGTGCAAAGAGTTCTTCTGGATGAAATTTCAAATCTCGGTAAACACAATGCACATTCCTGAAACACCTTTTAGATGAGTTAGGAGAAAAAACCTGTAAATTTCTCATAAAAACGAATGGAAGTGGAAGAAGATAAAGAAAGAGTACTTTTGTCAAGTTAATTGATATAAAATCAGCTATTTTGGTATTTCTATCAGAAGGGAATATTACAAATATCCTTGCTCTGGCAAAAAAATACTACTTTTGCAAGAAGTGGGCTTAATTTGGATATGTTCCCTTGCCTTTGGAATAGTATATTCACTGCCCTTGCACAACTTTCTTTCCTTCCACAAAGGTCCAGTTACATTTTCTGCTCTTGACACTTTGCTTCACTCCCATCCCCTGCACCTTGACTGGAGGCATTTGTAACATGATGGTGAAAAAGTGTGGTCTCAGTGGGTTTACACTGTCACTCTGTAAACTGACCAGATGGAAGACAGACTTCAGGCCAAACACTTCACTGGATTCCCATGCGTTGCAGCAAGAAGAGGCAGAGCTGCTAACACCTGAAGCAGTGTCATAAATAAGGCCCTCAGGATACACATACAGCCAGAGGAATATTATGTCATGCTTTATTTCAAAGTACAAGATGTAAATTGAATACCATGATATCTATACAGCACAGAGACTTGTTTCTACTCATCAGATTAGAGAAGGACATCAGCTGAATTGTCTAAGGGACATTGCACTAGCATTTCCCAGTCCTGACATGTGATATGACTTTAAAAATACCAGTTAACCATTAGGCCTGGTTTCCAAAATCAGTGTGAAGATTTTAGACTCTGCAATTTTTCAGTAGAGCTCCTTGTCTGCCATCATACCATTTCAGTGGCTGAAATGAATAATGAGGCAGAAAATGTAAACCCAAAGAGTTTCTGGTATTTTTCACCACACAATACCTACACGGACAAACAAATTCTTTTTAGTGGGAGCAGTTCCAGGCTCAAATGATTGAACACTCGGATTATGTCAACCCCAGTTCATGTCCTTCTCTTGTGGCAAGATAACCGGCATGACAGGTAGGCACAATCACTGCCAGGATGCACAGGGCAAAAATCAGACCCAAACAGTGCAGGTCAGCAAACTTGCAATAGGACAGAAACATAAATCAGCAATACTATTGACTAATTAGTCTTGGGAAAAAAACCACCTGTGTAATGAACCATATGCCCTGATGAACCATACTTGGTGCAAATGCCACGTTTTGCATCACAGGCCACCATATTTTCATGGGATGCAGGATTTTTTCTAGTTTTTGAATTGATATCCAGGTGTCAGTGTCAGCAGACAGATTTTGTTTACACACATTAAAGAGGGCACTTCTGCAGAAATGTACTATTGAAAACACCCTGAGGCACCAAATGAGAAGTTTCTGAAGAGGATGGGTTTCTGCACAAGCCACTAAGCCAGAGAGGAAGAAACTGAACACGGTGTTCAGAACATCCCTGCCTACTGTCACTCTCTCTGAGGAGATAACACTGGAAAATCTCCCTCATAGTTCCATCTGGTATTTGGGTCTCCCTGGCTCATCTTGCAAAAAACTGGTGGAGACTGGAGTTCAAGGAAATACTTCCAAGAATATTCATTGACTCCTAAGAACCAACATAAGTGAATCCAAGTCTTTGACTCATCTGATTTGGTGTGAGTTTCCACAGGGCCGCTGTACTGCAGTAGAGAGTCCCCCTCGCCACAGGTACTGCTCAATTCCTTCTGGTAAACTGAGAAAGCTCCACTTTGAAAGCTCCATGTTCATCCTGCAGTGTCTTTGATGAGACAAGTTCTCTTGGGGCCCCCTCAGATGAACTTGCCATTCTTGCTCACTGATGTACACCAGCCCTTCTCTGGACCTTGCTGCAGGCTGAGTCCACCTGTCCTGGAACACGACCTGGCAGCATACTCTGCTTTCTTGATGTCTCACCAGCTGCTTGTACTTTCCTCCATCAGGTATTTTCCTCCCTCTTAGAGGGACTTTGGCAATCCTTCCTAACACAGAGGCGTTGTCAGGAGGTGGCTATGTGGCTCCTTGACTGTGCTCCAGTGACTTCTGTCTCCCAAATGGATACCAATAAGTTCATGGAAGTAGATGTAGAAGGTTCAGCCTCTGCTAAAGCTTGGCTTTGCTGCAGTTACAGCATTTCACAGATACTTTATGCATAGTAGTTTGTGGCTGCAGTATAAAATATACACTATTTGCAAGCAGGCCTACCTAAATCACACTAGTTAAGATACCCTGGATATAATCCTGAATCTTCATGTCAGCTTTTGCACCAATTTCCAAGGGCAGCCCTATATATTTTGTTGGTGCTAGTATCTTTTCTACGCTAACTTTAAGGATCAACTACTCTAGATTTTCACTCTGGGGACTGTAATTATGGGTAGCTAGCAAAGGGATTTCAGAGGTATTGGGAGAGCATGAGGGATGACAGTAATAGTGTTATTAAATTAGTCCAGCATCTCTGCAGTATGTTGGAAGAAAATGCATGTCCTGGATCATTTTTACAACATAACTTTGCCTTGTGAATAATATTTTTGAGAAGATCTTCTTCAAAAGAATACAGAATAAGAACAATTCAAATGAGACAAAAATGAGACAGTGTCCATGATCTCACAGTCTTCAGGATTTTCAGTACTCTCGCTGGTGCTGTGAAGGTGAGCAAGCTTAAGCGAACATAACCACAGAATGGGCTGTCAGCCCAGTCACCATCCCCTGAGGAAAATGTGGCAAGGCAAAATGATGCCTTGGTGTGTTGGTGAAAATGCAGGCTAAAGATTGCAGCGTTTGCTTGGTCTTTGTTTCAAACACAGCAATGAAGCAAACAGGAAGCAGTAGGTACCCGCTGGATATGGTTGCTCTCCAACAGGTGCTGCATTAGTTGCATTGCTGGGACAGCTAATGCAAAGTTACCTTTTTTGTCCCTTGGCCTTTACCAATGAAATCAATGGTGATCCAGTGGCAGGTGCCTACACCGCGTGCACAGCCAACAAAATCAAGTGGCATCTCTGCAGATGGAGGCTGTTTTCATAGAAGAAAGTCACTAAAGATGGATAACATGAAGAGGAGGAAATGAGTGTTGTGATTCCTGCCAGTTGAGAGTGTCCCAGGTAATCCATATACTTCCCGATTTCACTGCCAGCAAGCAGACTGTACATGCATTTCGTACCAGATGGAAAAGCTCACCCCTCACCACACTTGATTATTTCTAGGTATAGACACTGATTGCTCATCACCCAATAACTGCTAGTTCACCATGACTCACAGAGACTTTGAACCCAGGAACATTCCCACAAAGGCTGATTAATAACCATGTAACACACCTGCCCTTTTTAGAACCCTCAGGATCACATTCCTGTCTTGAAAAGTTATGATAGATTGGCACAAACAGTGTACTGCTTGACCTTAGTGCAACACAAACTAATAGTTTGTCTCTCTACTGTAATCAGCTTCTACTTGTGTAAGAGCAAAAGCTGGCTGAAAGTCCTTAAGTGTCCAGAGACTCAACCATCACAGTCTCCTTGAATGTCAGGATAGTAAGAAATACTTTGCACTAATTTTCTGCCCTATTTTTCTGGGCTATTGAGCTCTGACACAATTCCCAGGAGTTTATACAGTTCATTATTATAAAGGAAAAGAATAGCACAGGTAGATTAAAGTCAGTGAAGCTGCAGAAAATGCGTTAAAATTACAAACTGGTGCACTATTTATATATCTATACAGAAGGACACTTGAGTGTATTTTCAACTTCAGCATGTGACCAGTCCCAGGGACTACCACAGCCTTAATTTATGTGCGTGCCTACAAATTTTGGCGACCTCTCACGAATTATGATCTCAAGTACACATAAGAGTGCTGACTGCTGTGATGTGCTGCAGTTGTCTCACTACTCTAAAAGTCTACTCTGAACTATGCTTCTATGAGACAAAAATAATTTCCCATCATAATATGTCACCTTTTCCAACATGCATTAAGGAAGCAGAGCATTGCTTCTTTAAATGTAGTGGATACAAAACTATTTGATCCTATCAATAAAACCAGCTGGAGTAGAAGCTGAAAGTCTATGAGGAGCAAGGTTTTGCTTGGTTTAAGATTTGTGCTTGAACAAATTCAATCCCATATCTAGTAAATAGTTTGTGATAAATGTTATAAATAAAAACCTATTTATTCATAACCTCACACCCTTGACTATGAATCATTCATATTGCCAGCCATCAAACATTAAATAAACACAAAGATTCTGTCTTGACTGCAAGTAAAATCTAGTTGTGTTCAAACATAAGGGTTCATTAGGCATATATATTTAAAGATTCAAACACCTGAATTGTAATACTTTGCCAACTCAGTGCCATGAAATACATCAGATGCCTCTGAGCCCATGGGATGCTACCCCAAGAGCCAGTCTCCCAGTCTGAGACACTGCACTCAGGTATGTTCCATGGCTAAAGAGATTAGTCCCAGCCAAGGGATAATCCAAATCAATTAGGGCTATTAGCACATAACTCACTCTTGCCCATCCTTAATTACAAAAGAACCATCTCCTTTGGACCAAGAGCACAAGTACAGAACTCTTCTGCTTGGCCCGGGAATGACAGCAGTTTCAATGCCAGAAGTCTGTTCTATCATTTGAGCAGACCTCTGCTTCCCCATAATTTGTTTATTGAGCAAAAGATTCGGAGGATCCATTATTAAAGACATCTCTGTGAAGGCAACTGAAGAAGATTATAATGTTGCAGGGAACAGGAAAAATAAAAGGGAAATGGGAGAAAGGCCAAACAATGTGAGTCCTCTGCTCATAAGTCTGCTTGTGGTATCTCTTCAAGGGAAGAAATAAAATGTCCCAGGCAGATCCTGGTCCTCAGTCACCAGCTTCCTGCCCATCCCAAAAGGAGCTCACAGGCAAGCCAAACTGGAGGTGGAGATTAGCTGTGAGGCATGTTTCCAACACCACTGCCTCAAAGACCCCTTCCCAGCACCATGTGGTGATGGAGGAGGCCAAAACACTGCTGTCTGTCAACCTCTGCTGATGTTGTGGTCCCTGGAATATTGTAGTAACTCTTTCAATTCAGAAAAAGCCTGAAGTCTTCTAAAATGTAAGAGGAGCAAAAACTGGTCCAGTTAACTTCCTAACTGGGGAACAATGAGGGGGCTTACAGTGTTTACTTTTAAATTTCTTCCCAAGAGCCCTGGGATAGCTGCAGACTAAGACCCAGGGTACTCTCTTTTCTTGGGGGAGGGTAAGAGCAGGGTGTTATTCTGATTTGTTGTTGGGTTTTGGTTTTTGGTTTGGTTTTGGGGTTTCTTTTGCAATCCTACACCTGCCGCTTTTTGAACGTGCTCTCTATGAGCTTGGGAACTAACTGCTCTTGGTGCAGGAATATGCCCAACTTCAGCCACACTATAGATGTAAAGAAAAGCCTTCATCCACACTGCCTCACCACCCCTGCTCTTGGTGAGGAAGAAAAGAGAAAGCACAGTTTCTTCAACCCTTTCTCCAAACCAGTAGCAGCAAGACAGGAGAGATCTGAAGGCCAAAGTTGCTTTAGAGGCACACACAAACATGCGCTCCATTGGCCACAAATATTTTGAAGAGCACAAGTTTTGTCTGAAGTCTGGGCAGCTCAGCCACTGATGCAAACACATACATTCTACCTGGAAGTGAGCACTTGAGCTTCATCATTATAAATTTTGACAGTTTGCTCAACTCGGATGCAGCATGAAATGAGCGCCAAATCGTGCACAAATTCAGGTGGTCAGAAGCCCACTGTGCTTGGCACACGACTTCCCATCTCCAGCACTGCCAACAGGGCTCTCAGCAGAGCACGTGCACATGGCTTGGTGTGTATGCCAGATGGCAGGGACAGCTCCTTCATCAAAATCCATCCTGGCAATATCTGGCACTTCGCCAGAAGAGGCCAGGTGACATTCCATAGCACTGGTGCACTTGAAAGATTCTAGTCAACCTTTTGGCAAAGGACCAATAAATGACATTAACTTGGTAAATGAGTTTTATAGAGATTCACTTTCCTGACCTCACCAGCTGTGTCTTCTAGAGAGTAGGGGCATTTTGTCTTGGTTCGCTGAAAATGAGGAATGCCATACCATAAAGCAAGCCATAAATCCACAGTTCTTCCATAGTGATGGTTTTGTGGACAAGTTCCAAGGAATAATTCAGAGAAGTATGCAAGAACTGCTTTCTATTAATCAAGCTTAAAATGTTTGTATAGAATATCTACGTCTGTAGAATTTTTCTTCCTCAGCTCAAAACAGTTTAACATTTTGTTTTTCAAAGGGTGATATACAGGATAATGAACAGAAGGGAACCCTTCCTACTGAGTTCATTGCTTTTCAATCCAGTCACCATGATAGCTAATAAGCTAGAATTAGGGAACTCCTGTTTTCTTTCTTCCACAATTGAATTACAGTTTTCTTCTATGATATACAGTGCCTGGGACAAGGCACAGAACTACAGAATTACCATAGGTGTGCTGAGGTTTATGCAAACTTTGATTTTATCAGTTTGACTTACTGGTTATTCTATTACTGCCTTGTACTAGGCGCTGTATAAAGTCATAGCAAAAGATCTGTCTGGATGTAAATCTCACAGGTCAATGAAAGTGTTTCTGTTTCAGTTTTGCTTGCTAGTAGATAGACTACAGAAAATTAAATATAATAATATTAAATATATTAAATATTATGCTTCAGTAGAGAATTTACCCACTGTGGTGAATAACAGCAAAAAGCAGAGGGTAGATCAGTAGACAGGCCAGAAGAGAAAATCTCTGGTCACTTAGGTACCACTTGTGGTTCATTAAAAAGGACTGCCCACTTCTTAGGAATTCTCATCAGAAAATGCCTATTTATTCAAACTAAATGTGTTACAAAAGAAATGGTGCTAATTCAATTTTCTTTATACTTAAAAAAAAAAAATTTAGAAGGTTTCAATCAGCACTTTTTCAGAGCAGTTTTTAGTGGCTAATTCAGAAATGACATTTTGGTTGGAAATATGAGTTCATTGAAGTTAATAACCAAACATTACTTGAAAATGAACTACTATTTAATTTCAAATTGGCCTGATCTTTCTACCTACCCTTCTTACTACTCTTTGAAATTTGGTTCAGGATATTTTCCAAAATACAGGCTTTTCAAAGGAAGATGCAGACAACCAGATTTTACTTTAATCAAAGAAGATAAAAATATATTTAATATCTGATTATTCAATTGCATGGCAAATAAAAAAGAAAGTTTATTTGATTTCTTTGTTGGTTTTACAAGCTGAGTCACCCAGCCAGTCAAAAAACAGTTCAGAAAGCAGATGTTCCCATTTTCTGCTGAAGCTTGGAGACATTCAATTGAAATTCCACAGAACAGCCAAGCTGTTAGTATCACACTTGCTATCACACTGGAAAAATGTGAATTACAATTACACATATATCAATTCATTAGATGGCTGGAAAGAAAACAAACACACAATAGTTACTCACAAGAGTCTAAATGCAATTGTGACTAATCACAGTGAGTAAGAGAGATTAGGAGCTTCGCAGCTGCTAAGACAAAAGGAATAATGTTCTTCTCAGGCCAAAAGAAAGGTGATCAACATGCCTTTATCAAAAGTCTTTGTGACATAAAAGCTTTATCACTATACTTGTCTCATTGAGAGCAAATGTAAAAAGATATACCTGGTTTCAGTCTTTGCACAGAAGCTGAGCATTTTTTCTATCACACCTATCACTGTAGAGTGGAAGAGGAGACTCAGCCAGTAAAAAAAGTTGATGCTTTATGATCTGTGTCTGAAAAGCCCTGTCTACCTATTGTTCACTTTTATTCTTCATAGGCAGATGTTACACCTGCTTTCTGCTGCTCAGAACATGAAACACATTTGCTTGAAAAGTAAAGCAATAATCTGAAATAAAAAAGACATTGAGCAAAAAGTATGATTGAACATATCAGACCTGATTTACAACAATACACAGGTTATAAAAGATTTACTAAAGATTTGCCTTCTGTTCTTGCTGTAGGAGGTAGACGTCAGCTGGTTTAAAATCTGTTTGTTTGCATTTACTTGATTCCTTTCACTTACAATGAAGTTGATTTCAAACAAAAGAGAAAGCTGCTAATGCCATGGAATGATC